>CAUYPK010158477.1:0-23027 GCA_963574355.1 Loris lydekkerianus | reverse complement strand
GGTAGAGTGCCATGGTGTCACAGCTCATAGCAACCTCAAACTCTTGGGCTTAAGCGATTCTCTTGCCTCAGCCTCCCAAGTAGCTGGGACTACAGGTGCCCGCCACAACGCCCAGCTGTTTTTTGTTGCAGTTGTCACTGTTGTTTAGCTGGCCCAGGCCAGGTTCAAACTCGCCAGCTGGCGCCTTAACCACTGTGCTATGGGCGCCGAGCCTAGATATACATCTTTTAATATGTCAACCGATTACCTCTGTTCAGACCATCAGTAACCTGCCTCTGCACTTTACAGTGATGGTTTCATTTTGAGCTCAGGAGTGTTCCCTGTCTTGTTCATCTCAAATGCCACAGACCTGATCTCCAGCCAGGCACACTGGTTTTCTACCCAACAGGTTTCTGTTGGAGGACCTTGAGTTGTGTCTTCTTTGCTTCCACAGGGGTCCACGAGCACCATCCACCTGTTTGCCTGCTTACCTCTCCTTTGTTATTTACTGTGGGTGCTCATGACATTTTCAACTTCATAAATGAATCTCTAGGCTTCAGTAGCCTCAAAGGGCTTTTTTCTTTTTTTTGAGACAGAGAGTCTTACTTTGTTGCCTTGATAGAGTGCTGTGGCGTCATAGCTCACAGCAACCGCAAACTCTTGCACTCAAGAGATCCTCTTGCCTCAGCCTCCTGAGTAGCTGGGACTATAGGCACCCACCACAACACCTGGTTATTTTTAGATTTGGGGCTCTCACACTTGCTCAGGCTGGTCTTAAACTCATGAGCTCAGGCAATGCACCCATCTTGGCCCCCTAGAGTGCTAAGATTACAGGCGTGACCCATTGCACCTGGCCTGACAGGGCTTAAGGGCTTACTTTTTAAGACTCATATCATATCTCAATGGTCTTTAATTGAAAAGAGGGTGAACCTCTCTATTCATCTCTGTCTCATTTGAGTACTTTCCTTGGAAACATTTAACAACTAGAACCAAGACAAGCATGAATCTGTTTGTGCTTTTCCTTGTGTTCTTCATCCTTCTCTCCTTTTTCTTTTGTAGCGCCATCAGCAGCACCTTTAAACGTCACCGTGTTTCTGAATGAGTCTAGTAATCACATAGACGTCAGATGGACGCGGCCTCCAATGAAGCGGCAGGATGGGGAGCTGGTGGGCTACCGGATATCTCACATTTGGCAGAGTGTGGGGACTTCTGTAAGTCTGAACCCTAAAAGGGCACTATTAATCATCTCCTTTTGACTCGCTGGTTTAATTCTGTTTTAGAAGCTTTCATTCTGTTGTGAAAAGACCTTGTGTGATTGAGTTAGGCAAGGCAACTTTCAATGGGATATAAACAATATAGTAAAAATTAGAAGTAACAATCCTGAGGAGTCTTTTGAGGTGTTCCTCACCCATTCATCCATTCACTAATTAATTTAGTAAGTAGATGTAGAACTCATCCTCTGTTATCACTTCATTTTTGCCTTCAGGGAATTTAGGCTCTTCTAGGAAGACAGTGGAAACTACCCAGATACTCAAAGTATGAGGTCAGGGAGTAGCAGTTGGCAATTCATAGTCTTTTAGAAATTTCAGTGGATTCTTTTCAGAAGATTCCTCCTTTCAGGAAGGAACCCCAAACTCATACAGAATAACAAGGGGTAAACAGGTGCCAAAGAAAAGGACTAAACAAGTGAGCCAACTGGCCTGGCACAGCTGCATAAGAACTGAAATTAGAGATGAGACTCAGTGGGCCAGCACGAGGCAATTTGTCACTCATGGCATAGCACACCATGGAGCATCAGCCTGGTGGCACAGGTTCCCTGCCCTCGAGTCCCATGGGGCAATGTGGTGGGTTGTCTCAGCACCTTGTGTAGCAAGCAGCAAACAAGCCCATCCTCTGTGCAGCTTCCCAGTGGTCATGCTGTAGCCACTTTGACCTATGTGACTGGCCCCAGAGTGTCTTGGGGTCTTAGATGGTTTCAGGCTTTCCAATTTGGCACACTCAGGAAGAATGTGCAAAGATGTTATGCCTTTTCCAGCAGAAGTAGTACTTGATCTGCACATACATATTAGTCAGGGTTCTCCAGAGAAACAGAGCTGATTGAATACACATGTGCAGAAAGAGATTGATCATGAGGAATTGCCTCATGCTATTATGGGAGGCTGAGAAGGCCCACAGTAGGCAAGCTGGAGACCCAGGAAGCCAATGGTGTAAATCAGCCCAAGTCTGAAGGCCTGAGAACAAGCGGGCTGGGCTGTAGCTCTCAGTCCAAGGGTAGGAAAAGACCTGCGTCTCAGCTCAAGTATTCAGGCAGAAGAAAGGGAGAGAATGCCTCTTTTTTCCACCTTTTGTTCTATTTAAGCCCTCAGTGGATTGGATGAGACCCACCAACACTGGGGAGGGCAATCTGCTTTAGCAAGTTCACCAGTTCAGATGCTAATCTCATCCAAAACAACCTCACAGACACATCCAGATATAATGTTTAGCCACATAACTGGTCACCCCTGTGACCCAGTTAGACTGACACCCAAAATTAACCAATACAGGTTGCAATGATTTTGACAAGTGAAGACTGAGGAGTTTTAAGTGGGAAAAGATAACATGAGAGAAGGCATAATGTAACAAATTTAAACAAATCCTGACTCAGCCAGGTATGAAATGAAGCTGGATTGGGGAGTTGTGATCCTAAAATGCAGGGCCCTGAGAGTTAGGCCTGATTTTTTTTTTGTAGGTAGCAAGGAGGCCAATAAAAGGCTTGAGGTCAGGAGTACAACTGAGACTTCTGTATAATGAAGATGGCTTATATTCTTCTTTATGAATAACAGAATGAGTTTATTCATATAAGCAACCTTTACCTCCACCTTCTTTCCACCAGAACATACTGCTGGCCTACTCTGGTCCACCAAGTCTGGCCAGGGCTAGGAAGGTTTTTTTGCTCACTGAGAATATCATCATAGTTGTCAACAAGGATTATTTTGAATGTCAGTATATGCTTGGACCTGAGCAGAGCTCGGGTTGGGATGCATCTGTATGTCTGATAGTTCTTGCCTTATAATCTAAGGCTGGCAAAAATCCTCCTTAGTTCAGTATGGACTCACTAGTATGAGTACTCGTTTTATTTCATAATAGTAAACAAGTTTTTTTTTGCCCCCAGCTCCTCCCTCCCTCTAAGCCTTGCTTACTCTGGCTGTACTGCTCTGGCTCCAAACTCCTGGCCACAGTCATGATTATTTACCAGGACCTCATCAGCCATTAAGAGATGTTCTCTGACATTTACAAGATCCAGGAGGTCATGCATGAGCTGTAGGGGAAGGGAAGATGGTCAGTAGGATAGAGGCTAACATTAATGACCTGCTCATTGGTCAGCAATGGAAATGCCTCCACTGAAGGCCCTGAGGGCAAAGGTATTGAAAACACAGCAATCCTAGGTGTTGATACTATCATGAACTGTTACTCGCAAGAAATCAGCTTCACAGCAGAAGTACATGAAAGATTACATGAGGTTACTAAAAGGCAAACTTGAACAGTGACCAGAAACAGTAAAACCTTTTATGACAGGGACCACAGAACAAATCAAACACATCCTTGCTAATTTCTAAAACTACTAGTTCAATATTGTTGAAAACATGAATCCACATGGGATGGTTGTTCTACTGGACCACCGTGAGGATGGTGTGACCCTATGTGTGATTTTTTTTTTCTTTTTTTGAGACAGAGTCTCACTCTGTCTCCTGGGTAGAGTGCTGTGACATCATAGCTCACAGCAACCTCAAACTCTTGGGCTCAAGTGCTTCCTGAGTATCTGGGACTACAGGCACCTGCCACAACACCTGGCTAGTTTTTCTGCTTTTAGTAGAGATGGGGTCTCACTTTGGCTTAGGCTGGTCTCCAACTCCTGAGCTCAGGTAATCCACCCACCAGGGCCTCCCAGAATGTTAGGATTATAGATGTGAGCTCCTGAGTCCAGCCCGTGATTTTTTTTTTATTTTTTATTTTTCAAGGAATGGTTCAGAAATGGGAAAATGTTAAGAAATTTGGCAATTACTTTGGGTCTATCATCTGTCATCATAACTGGCTGCTGCTTGTAATCCACACAACACGTACTGAAGACAAATGGGACTGATGTCATCTTGAGCTCTTCGTTTATTTTGTCCATGATTTATTTGGCGTAGAAGCATTGTTTTTTAAGAAAAAAAAGTCATGTCAACTTTTAGACAAAGTTCTCTAAAAATAAAATTCATTAAAAAATAACCACATAATAGCAAACAAAAGGCAAAAAGGATCTATGTGAGAAATTGTGACCGCCTCTCTAAGAACCAGCCAGGGCCATATGCAGTGACTTTGCCAGTCACACCCAGAGGGATGTGGATGTGTGATTTTGATTTCTGTGAAGTCTAAAGATCACTACTATGGTATGAACACTGGACTCACAACGCAAGTAAGGGAGGCAGATGAATGGTGGTGCCTGAGTGCACCTGGGTGGGTGGCTTCCAGACGAGTCCCCTTTCCACCTGGGAAAGGAAAAGAGTGAGGTAACACTGACTCCTTTCGTGGCATAGAACATCCATGGAAGGGCAGATGCAGTGGCTTCATTATAGACTGTCTCTTCTCTACCATGATCGTGGAAAGTATGCTGCCTTTTTGTTGTCATGTACCTCATGTACCTAGGGAGAGATCCAAATTTTAGCATCTTCATGGCATTTTTATGGGGCATGACATGAAAGTAATATAGCTCCTTGGCTGAAAGATGAACAGGGTAAGTGGGTAGACAGCTGCACCCACTGATGATGTCCAAGCTTTGCTTTGATCATATTTAACCTCACATTAACCAGCATTTATCAAAACTGCTATTTTCCAAAAGGACAGTTGGGATTTGTTTTCCTTTTCCTGCCTTAACTTACCTCTCAGAAAGCAGACTGTTTGAAACAGTAAGTGATGGAAGTAGCAGAAAAACAAGAGGACCTGGAAGCCCTTGTTGTTCTGCCTTGGGTAACTGATAATGGTGTTACTCTTCGCAGTAATAATCCTGCTTAAAAGTCACTGATGAAAGAGAAACTTCTTTCCTAGTCTTTTGTCCCAAGGCATTTTGTGCAAGGTGCCCCTGGATTAACTGCATTTCCCCATTGGCCAAATCAGGGAAATCAATGCCTCTCTTAGAGAAAGGGTCTTTTTTGTTGTTGTTGTTGTTGTTGTTGTTTTTGTTTTGCAGTTTTTCGCCAGGGTTGGGTTTGAACCTGCCACCTCCAGCATATGGGGCCGGCGCCCTACTCCTTTGAGCCACAGGCCTCGCCCGAGAAAGGGTCTTTTTTCACAATGCCAAATGCTATCTATACTAAGCATAAAGGTTCAGTAATGGTGTTTCAGTTCAGTAGAAATTTTATCTTTCTCTGGTTGTCAGAAAATAATTATTATGAGCAGACACCAATTTGTTTAAAGAGCTTCAGGTCATCCTCTGTCATTCTCCTTCTGGCATGGGTGAAACTACTTTTCTAGAAATGACCTCTTGAGCTGAGGCACACTGAAGGGCAGCAATGATGAAAATCTTATGAGTGACTGTGGCCAGAGAGCCTTGTACACTAAGTACCATTAATACTCAGCTGCACTGTGCATTCTCATCACCCTTTGTTCAGAATGGTCTCCTCTGCAGGAGAACAGTACTTCCATAGTTAGAGCTGTGACCTTTCCAGCCATGTCCTTGGAAATGCTGGATCATCCCTAGGAGAAGGTCATTTGCATTGTGCTTACGCTGTACTTCATACATCATGACAGTCTCGTGACAACAAAGACTTGGTGCCTCCTTTGAGTTTGGGAAACATTCTCTGATGCAGCCAAGTTTCAAGCTCATGCTGCACAATTGGAGGCAAAAAAGAACACCGAACAAATGCCAACCCTGGAAGGAGCCCGAAACCCACACCCAGGGTGGAGTTTGCCATGCTCTCGGCATCCTTCACTTCAATTTCCTTAAACTCCCTTCATCTTGGAAGGCTAAAGAAACACAACTGCATCTCTCAAAATTGTCTATTCATTCCCATTTTTAGAAAACTGTTCCTCAAGCTACTCTTTCTTTATGCAAATCAGTGGAGCTGGCTACTTTTGAAAGATACTTTTCACTATAACTATAATAAGGGTGCATAATTTCAGAACATTTTTGGAAGTGGTCTTCGGGTGGGTTATTGCAGTTACACTGAAGGCAGACTTGTACCTTTGCGATCTTATGATTTTTGTGTCACTTTCACATTAAGAACTTCCTGATATTTACTGTATTTATATTGATTATATCTTAAGTTATCTAGTTTTTTTGTTCTACTTTTCTTGATATTCCTTGCCTTTCAAATCAGAACTTAATATCCAGGGATACCGAGCAAGTGCAATCTGTTCTCCTTGACTTTGAAGCTGTGTCTTGCTCATCTTTGTACTGTCTGAACACAGGGCCTTGAATATGCTTCATGGACGTTCTTAACACTGTGGAGTCAGTGTGGAGACCCAGCTACACCATCTAAACCAGCAGGAGAATTTCCCTCTGTGAATGGGACAGTCTTTTGATAAGCATGGATTAGGATTTTCCACTCCATTCCTATTCCTATAAAGTGTCAGTGGGGCATCTATGAAAAACGAGTTCAGTAAACATATCAATATATAAAATATTGCATGTTATACCCCCTTTCTGAAGACACACAGTGTATACTGAGAAGTTCAAAGTTCTTCAATATTCTACAGTAAATAAATCTGTTTAGCTTTGACTCAGAATTGCTCAAACCACAAGACAGAGATACATTTTTATGTATGTGGTTTTTATGAAGTTCATTTTGAGGGGATTATGGCTCTAATGGTGGTTTAATCTGTGTTTGGAAAGGATAGATATCTTAGAAGGAAATCTCATAGCAGAGATTATTATAGCCTTGTGACAACATGATATATAGAACCAACTTTTTTAAAGACCTAGGGAGGCTGCAGTGCACTTAAGGCCCTTAAGGATTCCTTGACTCTAGACCTTAGCCTTTTAAGGAGCTCTCCTGATGAGCAGAGATGTGTGTCTGGATGTTGGCATGTGCCCACTGCCTCTTTCTTTCCTCCTTTCTCCCTCTTACTCACTGTCAAAGGATGGCAAAGCATCTGAGCTGAGCTGGTGTTATTTTAAGGGAGTTGAGCTGGTGTTATTTTAAGGTATGAGGAACAGGCAAAATTCCCATGAGACAGGCCAGCCCAAAGGTCTGAACCACTTCTGAAATCCAGGGATAGATAAAAGATGGTACCTGGAGAATAAATCTACAATGCCAATAAACTCCATGAATTGATCAAATAAACTTCTTGGTTTAGAGAAGACAGCTTTGATGATAGTTTTCTTTCATGTGCCAAGACTTGAAAGATACCACAAGGTCAAATCTGTATGAAGGTCGCATACTTCACACAGGTTCACTCCTTGCTTTTGCTCACTTAAGGACTAGGAGGTGGAAGTGAAAAACTAACCTCTCTGAGTTTCTGTGATGAGTTATAGGCCCTAAGTAGTAAGTACAGGTTGAATATCACTTATCTGAAATGCTGTGGACCAGAAGTGTTTGAAATTTCAGAATTTTTCAGATTTTGGAATATTTGCATTATATGTAGTGTTTACTAAGGGAGCATCCCCAATTTAAAAATTTTAAATCTGAAATACTCCAATGACCATTTCCTTTAACCATCATGTTGGTGCTCAAAAACTTTCAGATTTTCTTTCTTTCTTTTTTTATAGACAGAATCTCACTCTATTGCCCCAGGCTAAAGTGCTGTGGTGTCAGCCTAGCTCACAGCAATCTCAAACTCCTGCATCCAAGTATTCCTCCTGCCTCGGCCTCCTGAGTAGCTGGGATTATAGGTGCCTGCCCAATAACACCCAGCTAATTTTCTTAAAATTAAGGTCTCAAGCTTACTCAAGCTGGTCTCAAACTCCTGATCTTGAGCAGTCCTCCTGCCTTAGCCTCTTAGAGTGCTAGGATTCCAGCCGTGAACTACTGTGCCCATCCCACATTTCAGATTTTGGATTTTTGGATTTGGGATGCTCAAATAGGTTTATGTTTATTTCCAAAAGTATAATTTTGTTTTTGTTAGGATAGCTGTTCTTCTAGACATTTAATTCTTTCCCAGTCATGCATTTTGAGATAATTTCTCTAATAAATGATATGATTGCATATGAGTTATTATAGAAAAGAAAGCATGCAGCCAGAAGCAGGCCCAGTGTTCCTTCTCAGGTGTGAGTCTCACACTTTGAGGCTCTATTAGGTATTGAGCTGGGATGCAGATGTGTTGGCTAGTTATTTCTTAGCTATGGGCCTGAGTCACTGCACAGTGGGGGTTTGGACTATAGAGTTATCCTACCTGATGCCTTTCTGCCCCCTTCTGAAATTAAGTACAGAGTTCCCAACTAACCCATACTCAAAACTGGTTGCTATAAATGTAATGCTCTAAAAAGGTGTCAGAATATGTTTAAAAAGTCATTAATTATCAATTTATTTACTTAATAAAATCTGTGTCAAATTTCATAAGATCAGACTCCAGTGGGGTAGAAATACCTTTTTAAGATTGTATTTTTCTGTTTCATTCCTTGTCTAGGGGTAGAGGGTATGACATGATATACTATACGTATACAGAGGGTGCCAAAAAATAAATATATATACATTTTAAGAGATGTTATCTACGTACATGTGTTACTTTTTGAAGTTGACTCAAAGGTACTGGTACTGGTCGAGTGTACCTAGATATGCTACATATATCCATTTTACTGGAAATTCATACACTTTTGGGGAATGATCTATTTTACTTCCAACAAGAGCACTAAAAATGTGTATACATTTTTTTGGCACCCCCAGTGTATTGGTTTTCTTCTGTAATTCCTGACTTATAATTCCCATAGTTTTTGTTGTTTCCTAGGTGACTAAATCAATAAGCATATCTTTTGCTACAATATTTTGCCTTTTGTCCCTGGTATCTGAAGCAACTCTTGGAATTTCGAGCTTTAAAAGTGAAAGACAGTCTTTTGGTTATAATGTTGGGGTACCTTAGGCCTCAGAAAAGAGAGTCTCTCTCTGATCTTCTCCTGCCCTCCCTTCCTTTGTTCCTTTCCTTCCCCAAAGCAGGACTCTAATCTTCCCTGGCTTTATGTCTTGGGACTGGCCATAAAGAAATTGTCTGACCCACCTTGTCTGATTGAAAGTCATGAGACCCCCATTGCAGAAGAGGGTCCGTCCCATACCTGGGAGGAAGGAACACTGCAGAGAGAGGCTAAGAAGAATCTGAACAGACGGGCTTGCAGGGGTTTCCCAGTGAAGTCTCCCTGGCCTCAGAAGATAGATTTCGGAGAGCTTGCAGATAGCTGGGCCCCTGGAGGTTCCTGGTGCATGCGGGGTGTGGGCTCCGCACCCTTCCTGAAGCCCTTTGCGCATTTCTTCAGATCCTTTGTAATCCTTTATAATTATCCTTTATAATGAGCTAGGCAACGTGTGTTTTCCTGAGTTCTATGAGCCACTCTAGCAAATTAAATGAACCCAAGGAGGGGTCATGGGAACCCCAATGACCAGTATAGCCAGTTGATCAGAAACACAGGTAAAATAGTCTGGGACTTGGGATTGACAGCAAGCATGGGGCCAGTCTTGTGAAACTGAGCCCTCAACCTGTGTATCTCAGGCTGATCGTGTCAGAATTGAACTGGGTTGGAGGATGCCCAGCTGGTGTCTTCTGTAGGATTGAGCATCTGCTTGTGGAGAAAACTTCCCACCTACTACTTGGTGGCCAGAGGTCACAGAAGTCTTCTTTGTTGATTGTTATGATGGGAGAGCACAGCAAAAGCAGCTTGATTTTTCTACACAGGGGGCATTTCTGGTCCTGGTGGTCACTGCCTGTTTAGATGTAGAAACAGTCTGGATGGCCAACTGGGTGTTCTCTTGGTCGTGAATGATGGGACTACCGTCCCCTTATGTGCTGAGTTGGGCCTATTCTGCACCATCACTAGAAGTACAGGCTTGAGACCAAGTGACTAAGGAATAAAATTGCCAACAGAATCGTGCTTTTGCTGTTCATTGATAATCGGGGGTATCTGTGCCCTCATATGACCTCATATTCTCTCTTTCTCTCTCTGAAATCAAATTTCTAAGATTCAGAGATAAAGACATGTTTCTAGAGTTTCATGTCAGTTACACAACTCCTAAAATTTTCGTTTGAAAAGCCAGTCTAAAACACACAATGAGTTTCCTACACCAGAGCACATTGTGATCATCAAGGTTTGGGAAGAAAGGAGCCAGTGTTGTCTAAACTCTTCGTTCTGGCTGTTTTTCCCTATGTTGTAATGGCTTGCTCTTCACAGCAGTGGTTTTAAGCCATCATAAATTAAAGTAAAACCAGAGTTTTGAAAAGTGAGCAAACTGTATTTGACTGTTACATTGAAAGTAAAAAATTGTGTATCTGCCTTCCTCTTTATAGATTTTAGTCAAAATTCTTACAATTTCAAGGAACAGGAGTTCCATGGAGTTGGTCTTGCTCTTGCCATCTGGATGCGTCTACCACCTGTTCCCTCTCCTCTAGAAGCTTCTTGGTGACCACTCTAAGTGCCATGCCCTCATGACCCTACTCACCCCCAAGGCCTGAGGTTGCTTTAGACCCCACCTGCCTTTTGGTTCCACTGGCTGTAGGCTGAGTGAAGAAGGAATGCTGGGGGACATGGCCCCTCGACATGGGTGGGTAGGTGGCACAGCTCTTCCTCCAAAGAAACTGTAGACAAGCAGACTGTGACCCCTAGTGCCTCTGTGTTTCATTTCCTCTTTTCCTCTCTGTCCCCAGAAAGAACTGTCTGAGGAAGTCAGCCACAGTGGCAGCCATGCCCAGATTTCCATTCCAGTCCACAACGCCTCGTGCACAGTGAGGATTGCAGCCATCACCACAGGCGGGGTCGGGCCCTTCAGTGACCCGGTGCAGATATTCATCCCCGAACACGGTGAGAGCTGGGGCCATCGTTGCCTTCTAGAATGTGGTAATCTTGGCAGTACACAGCTTGCCAGAGGGTAACCTGTGGGATGGACAGCTGATTAAAGAACGAAAAATAAAGGCAGCGCCTGTACTCAGTGGGTAGGATGCCAGTCACATATATCAAAGCTGGTGGGTTCAAACCCGGCCTGGGCCAGCTAAAACAACAATGACAACTGCAACAAAAAAATAGCCAGGCATTGTGGCAGATGCCTGTAGTCCCAGCTACGTGGGAGGCTGAGGCAAGAGAATTGCTTAAGCCCAAGTGTTTGAGGTTGCTGTGAGCTGTGACGCCATGGCACTCTACCCAAGGTGACAGCTTGAGACTCTGTCTCAAAAAAAAAAAAAAAAAGAATGAAAAATAAGGACCAAAAAGAATTGTTGCAATGATACAGGTATGATGGCACACTTCACAGAACGAGTGATACCTCTGGGTCCTCCTCCTCCTCCTGTTACTATTATTAATAAAAAATGTACTGGGAAGATTAGTCCTTTCAGATTATCAACTTTGACTTCACTTATTGAATTTAGTTAACATGACATGTGCTGTACATATCTGAATTTCAGACAAGCGGTATGGTTAATCCTTAGCTTTCTCTGCTTGGGTCTCTTTTTATTTGCTAGTGTTCGTTTTGCTAGGTTTGAAGCAGGACTGCTTGCTGCGTTTTTACCCTTTCAAGCCGTTCAGTCTGCACTGAACATGAACTGTTTCCTATGGAAGCTGTCTCTGACTGCCCTGGGCTGACTGAGCTAAATGCCCAACCATGCGTGCTTGCCTTTGCATGTCACTGCAGTGTCCCTTGGCTCCGTGCCACTGTGGAGCCCCAAGGGATTCAAATGCTGTGCTCATTTCTGTAGCCCAGTGGAGCCACCATGTTCTGACTCTGACCTGCCCTAGGTTGTTTGATGTTAAACTGCATAAAATCCACACACTGCCATCTACATCAGTGTGACTTGTACATTTACAGGTTCATGCCAAACCTGGCCTTTGTACCCAGTAGTAGACAGGACTTAGACACAGACAACTGAGTTCTCGTCCGTCTGTTTCCAATGACCCGCAAACATGCTCTCCCTTTTAGTGCTGAAATGGAACCATATTGTATTTCTGCAGTCCCTGGGCTCCGTACTTGGGGAGTGTTAGTCATTGGCGATGGGGGTACAAGATATGTCTACCTGGTGGAAATTCAAAACAATGACATTCTGATTCTAAAGGGACAGTTTAAAAAAATCAAGAGTTTAAGACTATAGAGCATTTATCTTCATTTATGATAAACTCTACAATTTGTAAAAGCTTTGCTACACAGGCAACCCTTGCCTTGCACAGCTCCAACATGCATAAATTTCAGTTGCCACAGTTACATAATCTCAGTTCCCCAACCATATGGTTCGAATTTTAGTTACCATCTTGTATCAACTGTAATTACATAAAGCATAACTTGGCTACTAGCTGTTAAGGCCTCAAATCACCAGGTTGATAACAGATGGGCATCATGATCGTGACCAGTGGTGTCACATCTTTCCAAATCTCGTAGTGATTGGTTACTGCGTCTACCGGAGGCATGTGGCTGTGTTGCCTCCCTGTCTCCCAGTGATAAGCCCATGTGACATTTTGCAAAAATGGGTAATCGAAAGAGGGAATTGGAGAACAAAGATGAAAGTGCAGCAGAGAAACGAAAAGTGATAGTGTTGAAACTGAAATTTGAATCGCATATAAGTAGATGTTGAAACTGAAATTTGAATCGCATATAAGTAGACTGTGGAATGTTGATGTGGCCGCTGTTTGACAAGTTTTAGATATGCAGCCGAGGCACTTAGTGAAGGTAAAGTTATCCACATAAATGAAGAGGTTGTGACAAAAAAGGACAGAGACATCACAGAGAAAGTGACACGGGCAAAAAACTTAACTCCAAAGGAATTCTCAGAGATATTTTAAAACATTGAAAGTACAGAAGATAAAACATTAGAAGTTTATCCAAACTTAGGAAGGTGTATAGCAATTCTCTAAAACATGGAAAATATATTTTCTCTTTATCATAAGTCACATGACAGAAAAGCAAGCTCTGTTCGACCTACTCTTGACAGGTGTTTTATCAAGAAATAGCACTTTAATTCTTCAGAGTTTCTTTTCTTTTTTTTTTTTTTTGAGACAGAGTCTCATTATGTCGCCCTCGGTAGAGAGCTGTGGCGTCACAGCTCACAGCAACCTCCACCTCTTGGGCTTCAATGATTCTCTTTCCTCCGCCTCCCAAGTAGCTGGGACTACAGGTGCCTGCCACAATGCCGGCTATTTTTTGGTTGCAGTTGTCATTGTTGTTTAGCTGGCCCGGGCTGCTGCTCTAACCACTGTGCTATGGGTGCTGAGCAGCACTTTAATTCTTAATGTTTTAAATTGTAGTGTACCAAGTGAATGTTAGTTTTTCTGTGTTTTTCATTTTCCAGTACATTTATAACCAAAACAGTTTTCCCATTGTTTTTTAAAATCATTGTTTTTTTAACTGACAGTGAAAACTGTATGTATTTAAGGAGAACAATGTGATGTTTTGAGATATATGTATCTATACACACACACAGTAGAATAATAAAATCAAACTAGGGTCCCCTTGATTATTAAGATCACTATGCACGGTCTTAGCTTGCACAGAGTAAGGACTGCCTGCCTTTGTAGGTTATAAAAGACCATGATTTAACTAAATTCTAGAAGCTTCCGACTATGTGTTTTTCCCTCTTACAATGCTTCTTGTGTTATTCAAACCCAAAGAGATGTTTTGAATTTATTCCATTGGTATTTTACCAGGTTGGGTAGATTATGCCCCTTCGTCAACTCCAGCACCTGGCAGCACAGATCCTGTGCTCATCATCCTTGGCTGCTTTTGTGGATTTGTTTTGATTGGGTTGATTTTCTATATCTCTCTGGCCATTAAAAAAAGAGTCCAGGAGACCAGGTTTGGGTAAGTAGACTAGTTAAAAATGTCTGTCCAGTGATATTGACGAGGTTGTTATCCAATGGTAACTCATTTCCAGTTGCCCCGCCCCTCACATTGCACCCGAATGGGGGCCCTGCCTTATGCAAGCCCAGTTTCCTTACATAGCCCAATGCTTACAAAGGCAGCCAACAGCAAAAGTCAGCCTTCAAAAGAGTTCTCATACAGGGAAGATAATCAGTCCCCTTTACTACTCAAACTGGGTTGCTGTTAAAGGAGGATTTTTATTAAAAGCCTTAAAACTTACCCCAAGGCCAGGCACGAGGCTCTTGCCTATAATCCTAGCACTCTGGGAAGCTGAGGTGCGAGGGAGGATCACTTGAGCTCAGGGGTTTGAGGTCAGCCTGAACAAGAGTGAGACCCCTTCTCTACTAAAAATAGAAAAACTAGCCAGGAGACATGGCAGGCCCCTGTAGTCTCAGCTACTCAGGAGGCTAAGGCAAGAGGATCATTTGAGCCCAAGAATTTGAACTTGCTATGAGCTATGATGATGCTACAGCAACAGAGTGAGACCCCGTCTCAAGAAACAATTAATTAATTTAATTACCCCCATTACACCTGTAATCGTAGCGCTCTGGGAGGCTAAGGCAGGTGGACTGCTTGAGCACATGAGTTCAAGACCAGCCTGAGCAAGAGAGAGAGAGAGAACCATCTCTAGTAAAAATGAAAAACAGTTAAGAGGATCTCTTGAGCCCAAGAGTTTGAGGTTGCTGTGATCTATGATGCCATGGGCATCATCTCTCTACCAAGGGCAACAAAGTGAGACCCTGTCTCAAAGAATCAATCAATCAATAACTTAAAAAAAAAAAAAAAAAGAAAATATTTTTAACAGCTAGGCCTCCACTAACTCATGAATTTTGCACCCAAACTTATCTTAGATGTATGTTTTGTTTGTTTGTTTGTTTTTGAGACAGAGTCTTACTTTGTCATTCTCAGTAGAGTGCCCTGGCTGGTCTTGAACCCCTGTGCTCGGACAATCCACATGCCTCGGCCTCCTAGAGTGCTAGAATTACAGGCATGAGCCACCCCACCTGGCCTCTTAGATGAGTCTTTGATATCTTTGATTCAACCCTGGTTATAATAAGCTGGGAAAATTTGAGGTTGGGGAAAGTAGTAGAATTTGCCAACTACAGAATTTGCCAAAAAGTGGAGTTGCTGAGTACAGTAAATACATTAACAATACTATGGTACTATTTCAAATATTTAGGAATGAAACTATTCCCAGGAACTATCAAGCTCAGAAAAAGCTCAGAACAAGTGAAAATCTGGTCACAGGTTATTTTTATCTAACTAAAGCCAGTTCCACAATGAAAACATTTCGCATTGTCTATCAAATCAGTATACCGAACTCCGTAAATGCATCAATGTACACAGTTAGGATTTAAAAAAAAATAATTAATAAGAAAAAACAAAGTCAGTTCCAATGGGTCTTTACTACCAGACCTATTCATTCATTTTGTACAAGTATCTTTCAGTTCATTTTTTAATGAAAATACCATTATTTTCTACTTATAAAAGTAGAGACATTCCTGTAGTAACATTCTTTAAAAAATCAGATTATATGGAATTGTCAGAAGTAGAAAGTGACGCCTACGTGGAAGCCTAGAGTTTCCTACAGTCTTTGTTGTTCTTTTGGCATATGCTGCGTATCCTTCCAATGTTTTGCTACATTTTAATCTTATTTTCAAATTTGTGTTATCTCTTTAAAAATAATATACATATACACCCAAGATAAATTGAGATTAAGTCTATAATGCATAATTCTGTCCTACCAACTAGTCTCTGCCATAAAGTTACTTTTTCTCCCTTTTCATGCTGTGAAACAAGTCATTATGCTCTGCCTGCGCTTCAGCTCCTCCTACCCCAAGGGCACAGCATCTGTAGGATGCTTCTGTACAGGAGATTTGCTGCTTCTCCCCATTTACTTAGTCAATCATATTTTTATCAGCATGGGTTCTTGGATACTCATTTTATACTCATAATCCAGTACATACTTTATTGTGTTGCTCACATTGTTATAGCTTTGGCTTTTGGAAGCTTTTTTTTTGTTTGTTTTTATTTTTTAAGATGGTATCTGACTCTGTAGCCCTGGGGAGAGTGCTGTGGCATCATAGCTCACAGCAACCTCAAACTCCTGGGCTACACATTAGATCCTCTTGCTTCAGCCTCCCAAGTAACTGGGGCTATGGGCATGTGCTTGTCAGTTGTTTCCTGCTTGTGATGATACTTAGACAGAGTTGTTTTGATATTGCTAGGTAAGTGTAAGATAGACAAAGGGAAAGAAATGTTTTTCTCTTAGGTGGAAATGTTTTTGTTGTAGAAGAGCCCACTTAAAAGGCAGTGGCTTCATAGTATCCTTGTGGAATCAACACCTGCCTCATCAGCCCTCGTTTTTTGCAGTGAGATGTCTTTGTTTTCATTCACCCAGGAATGCATTCACAGAGGAGGATTCCGAATTAGTGGTGAATTATATAGCAAAGAAGTCCTTCTGTCGGCGAGCCATTGAACTTACCTGTAAGTTGATTTTTTTTTTCCCCTTTTTGACAAAAGTTAAAATAAATGAGAACAAAGAACAGGCAGATTTCTAACAAAAGGCAAAGGAGTCCAAGAGTGGGTATTTAAAATGTCTTTAGAAACCAGCAAGTAGATAGCTAGACATTGCCCTGCACATCTCTGCTGGCTGCTTTACTGGAATCTGGAACTAGACCTGGGGCTAAGTAGTTGGGGTTAAGGGCTCATAAAAGCCTTGAAAGTGGAGGAAAAGAAGAACCTTCTGGGGTGATAGAAGATGGGTAAAGTTCAGACATTTGAAAGTTAACCTCAGGTCTTATTTCTGTTTTCCTGGCAACCAACTCAGAGGACAATTTGCCAACATGCTTTTGGTTGAACACTGTGGTTTGAGGTTTGCTGAATCAGAAAGTCAGGCTTCTGGTTTAAAGAGTAGAAATAAACAGATAATGATGCTCTTGAATAATTTCAGGAAAAAGTCCAAAAAGTATTTCCAAATATTAACAAATTCATGCTTCTGGATGGTTACCAAAAAAAAAAAAAAAAAAAAAGACATAGGAATAATAGAATGCATGTTGCTATGAAATAAAAATTCTCACTTAATGTAGAGTATTATTAATTTCTTTACTTTTCTAAGTTTTAACTCTTTAGATTTTTCCGTTCTTGCTCTTTTTAATTTAAAAATTTTTAATTAAAAAATTTATTATTTGACCAATGTTTTTTCTTTATTGGAGGACCATTGGGATAAATGATCCTTTGAGAACTAATGTGTTCTTTCTAATTACCTACATTTTCTTTCTTTCTTTTTTTTTTTTTTTCTCTTGCTTCAACCTCCCGAGTAGCTGGGACTACAGGTGCCTGCCACAATACCCGGCTATTTTTTTGTTGCAGTTTGTCCAAGGCTGGATTAGAATCCGCCACCCTCTGTATATGAGGCCAGCGCCCTACCCACTGAGCCACAGGTGCTGCCCCATTTTTTTTTGTTTCAATGTTTCAATGTTCAAGCCATTCTTTCAATGGCTTGCTCATGCCCAAATCAAATAATTTACCAAATAGTTATTGAATTGGTCTCTCCTGGTTAATTCCACTTGTTACCAACATTTGTCAGCACTGAGTATCATATACCTTGCTATATTAAATACCTTATTGTAGAAGATCTTATTCTCTAATTCCTCGAAGCACTTCCTGCATCATTTGAATGAGGTTCCATATACCATATGTAAAATAATAGCTTATTCTCTAAATGTTTCCTGTGGTTTGTGAGATTCCTCCCCTGGCAGGGAAGGTGGCCTGGTGGTGTTTGTATACCATTGCTTGGGATATAATAGTAAAGAATCCATGAGAAAGTACCTGTTCACTTACCTCTCTTACCCCTTTAACTCAAGGACAAACCTCCCCTACTCAAATCCGATAGTGGTTGGTGCTACCACACAGCTGGAAAAGAAATAGGGTTCTTGCAATTCTTCAGAATTAATCTTGCCCTGAAGGACTCATTATGCTTACTTTAATCATAGTAGGATTGAGTGAGATGTTTTATTACTGGAACTTTGGGGGGAGAAATAATGGGTATAAAATGAAGAAAAAGATTGTTTATTGTATAGGACTTTAAATATAATTTTAATTTTATTCAATGAAAGAAAACACACTGGCAACTCTTATGAATACTCTCTTACTCCTTTTGTAGTGCAGAGCTTGGGAGTCAGCGAGGATCTACAAAATAAACTAGAAGATGTTGTAATCGACAGGAATCTTCTGATTCTTGGAAAAATTCTGGGGGAAGGTAAGAGGTTTAAAGTAATTCTTTCAAAATGATGGGCAAAAGGTCCCAAGTTCATTATTTAATAAAATACCACTTTATGGCTTTGAGTTATAATACAGAAAGTCATATTTTATGAGCTAGAACTACTTGTTCAATTTATTAAATTGCTCTTAGGATGAATGATAATGATATTAAGAGTTTGTCCTTTTTGAGCACCAACATATATGTAATATGTATAGTAATATGTAATAGTTATAAATTTTAAATTGCACACAAGCTTTATGTACACCCTGTATTTGTTTTGTTTGTTTGTTTTTTTTGTTTGTTTGAGACAGAGTCTCACTATGTTACCCTCAGTAGAGTGCTGAGGCATCACAGCTCACAGCAACCTCAAACTCTTGGACTTAAGCAATTCTTTTCCTCAGCTGCCTGAGTAGCTGGGACTACAGGTCCTGCCACAATGTCCGGCTATTTTTTGTTGTTGTTGCAGTTGTCAGGGTTGTTTAGCAGGCCCAGGCTGGGCTCGAACCTGCCAGCTTTGGTATGTGGCTGGCACCCTACTCACTGAGCTATGGGTGCCAATTGTACACCCTGTATTTGAAATGTCTTGTATGAGTAAGATAGATTCTGTAGGTTTGCTCTTAAGTTGAATTTGTATATAAATTGGAACAGTTACATTTACCTATAATCTGTAATACCTTGCATTCATAAGTCAAGTTGTAACTCAGGGACTGCCTGTAAGGTTTAATAAGGTGACAAACTGAGCCACCCAAGCTCCTGATGAGCTGAAGACTAGCAGGTGGCCCAAGGCCCCGTATGTGAGTATGGGTCTCTCTGTGGTCAGGGGAGATTTTGCACCGTGCCCATATAGATGTTTTACTTCACAGGAGAGTTTGGGTCTGTGATGGAAGGGAATCTTAAGCAGCAAGATGGGACCTCTCAGAAAGTGGCAGTGAAGACCATGAAATGTGAGTGATCGGTGATGAAACCCACTCTTCTGGGGGTGGGCAGTTGTTTCAGTGGTGGGTGTCCCATGAGGCCAGTGATGGTGTTTAGATGTTACGATCTCAGTTGCTGGTGGGTCGGGAGGCAGTGCAGGACACTGGTCACGCAGAGAAGGTTCCTACAATGAGCTCTTCATGCACGCATTACATATTCTTCGCACTCAGGGCAGGGACATTTGTTACAGTCACTATCTCTAGCACGTTCTCGTGCACACTCGCTCTGTCTCTGACTCTGTGTCTCTCTCATCTAGAAGAGAGCTCAGAACTCCAAAAGAAGGCATCAGTTTCTGAGTCAAGGGTGATCTGGTGTCAGCATCTGACCCCGGAGGGTGGTCTGGCTGATCTGTTTAGTGTTGTGGGCCCACTTCCTCATTGCCTGGACAGTAAGTTTCCCAGAAAGAAGAGAAATTCTCTTTGGTCAAGCATATGAGAAGCTGCTCTCACAAGCCAAGTCACATGGGCGGGTGATTTTTGCTGTTTGCTAAATTATTTCACAATGGCCAATGCTTAGGTGCTACTCACTGTGAGCCCAAGGACATAACAATCCTTCCTGCATTTCATCAACACAACAGAAACAGAAAATCAGCACAACTAGGAAGGAGGTTCCAAACCAGCCCCCAGAAACTAAGACAGACACCCTGAAGTTAAAATAAAATACCCACTGGGACTAAACCCAGCAGGGAGCCAGACTCTGCACTCTTCCTGCCCTTTATGTCAGTTTATTTGAGCTTCACACTGTGTCTGCAGCAAATCCTTCTCTTATCCCCATTTAGGGGTGTAAGGCGGGGGGTTGGGGGGGTGGGGGGTAGGGGGGTGGCCTAATAGGGTCAGAGCAGAGCCCCTCCCTGATTCACTGGCCTGGCTCTGCTATTCTTTAACTTAGAGTAACTTGCATAGGAATTAACATTCAAGCTAATTATCACAGATTGAAAGAACAGACTCTGGTTCCTAAATCCCAGGCTTATCTACTTTTGCCTGAGGGTTGGCTCTCAGGGAAGGCAGATTCCTACGCCTCTGTCCCACCTCCCCAAATCTGGTTGATTGCAGGCAGCAAACAGAATAGTTGAGGGCAAAGTTGGCAGACAGTTTATAGGTGTATAGATTTTTTAAAGTTTTTCTAAATTTGCTTTAATAGGAAATGCAATATATTTAATATATATTAAGCCCATAGTATGGTATTGACACTGCGATAGGTGTTCTCATGAGTGATTTCAACATTAGTTATATATATCCTATTAAAACAAATTCCCTAAGGCCAGCCTGCCTTTATATTTTTTGTTAGTTTTTTTGTTTTTTTTATTATTTTTATTTTTTTGTAGAGACAGGGTCTCACTTTATCGCCCTCGGTAGAGTGCCGTGACGTCACACAGCTCACAGCAACCTCCAGCTCTTGGGTTTAGGCGATTCTCTTGCCTCAGCCTCCCGAGGAGCTGGGTCTACAGGCACCCGCCACAACGCCTGGCTATTTTTTTGTTGCAGTTTGGCCAGGGCTGGGTTTAAACCCGCCACCCTCGGTATATGGGGCCGGGGCCTTACCCACTGAGCCACAGGCACCGCCCTTTTTGCTAGTTTTTAATTGTGGTAAAATACATATAAAATTGATCCTCCTAAGAATTTTTAAGTGTACAGTCCAGTGGTACTTAAGTGTGTTCACAAGGTTGTACAACCATCACTAGCACCATCTCCAAAACTTTTCATCACACTCTGCACCATTACTACTTGTACAGTTCTGTGGGGTTCGACAACTGTGCAATATCAAGTAGGCATCGCTACAGTGTAGCCTGTACAGAGTAGTTTCCCAGCTCTAAATCCCCGTGCTACAGCCCTCATTCTGTGCTTCAGTATTTGCTCCTGTCTTCTCTCCCTCACATCCTCACTAACCCCTGACCACCACTCATCTCCTCCTCGTCCCTATAGTTTTGTCTTTTCTTGACTTCAGTTTTAAAGAACAAAATTGCTATATCCCGCTCCCCTTTCCTCAACTGAGTAAATTATTCATGCCTAACATTTTTCATTTTTTTTCTTTAGTGGACAACTTTTCACAGCGGGAGATTGAAGAGTTTCTCAGTGAGGCAGCATGTATGAAAGACTTCAGCCACCCAAATGTCATCCGACTTCTAGGTACCGCCCATAATGCAAGAGTGGGTGGCCGAGGGGACTCAGCTGGTCTACTCTGTGCCAAAGGAAAAAATAAGTTTCCTTTGTATAAACCAAAAGTATTTTATAACAGTGAGTTTTTCACCTAGAAGACTTTTTTTTTTTTTGAGGCAGAGTCTCAAGCTGTTGTCCTCTGTAGAGTGCTGTAGCATCACAGCTCACAGCAATCTCAAATTCTTGGGCTTAAGCGATTCTCTTGCCTCAGCCTCCCAAGTAGCTGGGACTACGGGCACCTGCCACAACACCTGGCTAGTTTTTTGTTGCAGTTGTCGTTGTTTAGCTGGCCGGGCTGGGTTTGAACCAGCCAGCCTCAGTGTATGTGGCTGGTGCTGCAACCACTGCGCTATAAGCGCCGAGCCACCCAGAAGACTTCTTATCGTTACATTTTTCTGAAAATGATAGTAAAGATAAAATGGCTTTGTATTTTCTGGACACCGATAAACTCAGGAATGATTAGAGTGTCCACAGAATTCTAGCTCCCAGTTACTTAAAGGCAAAATACACGGGCTGATCAGATCATAATTTTTACTCATTTAAGGTTATTCACAAATCATATACCACTGGGGTAAAGCAATAAAAGTAAACAAATTCCATAGATCATCTTTTTTTTTTTTTTTTTTTTTTGTAGAGACAGAGTCTCACTTTATTGCCCTAGGCAGAGTGCCGTACATCACAGCTCACAGCAGCCTCCAACTCCTGGGCTTAGGCCATTCTCTTGCCTCAGCCTCCTGAATAGCTGGGATACAGGCCCCCACTACAACGCCTGGTTATTTTTTGTTACAGTTTGGCCAGGGCCGGTTTCCAACCCGCCACCCTAGGTATATGGGGCCAGTGCCCAAACCCCTGAGCCACAGGCACCACCCACCATAGATCATCTTTGAGAGATTATTTGTTAACCTGTTTGAAAATTCTGATTTCTTACAATCTGAATACTTTGATAACTTCATGGAGTGTGATTTAATAGTACCACAGAACATTGTTTAACATAATCAGGATTTGCAGCTTTGTTAGCTAAAAAATATAAAAGAGTAGATTGGATACTGAGTGGATGCTGTGTGAGTGACACTAAACCAAGAGAAAAGAGCAACCTGGAAATAACTGAATTTTCCGCTGACCTTTTTAATTATTTTTTTTCCCTGTCCTATGGCTTTGATACATGTTAAATTCTTTGGGGATCTTTCAAAGTTTTGTATGATTGACACTGCAGAGAAATGTGAAAAACTAATGTTTGGATACAATATTATGTCAAAGAAACTATTGTTATTCATTCCCAGCCATTATCCTTAGCAGGCTCTGAGAACAATTGTACTTTCTAATCACACCACAAATGCAAAGTGCTTTGCAAGCCTGGGATCAGGTGACCAGTTGTAGCTTGTGGATTCCATGACAAATGGTATTGTGGCTTTTTCTTTCTATAACTGTTGAAATTTAGGGACCTGGATTTTACCTATAGGCCCTCACAATTATTTTATTATTATTATTATTACTTTTAGAATTGCAACTTTCTTTTTATTATTTTTTTATTGTTAAATCATAGCTGTGTACATTAGTGCAATCAAGGGGTACAATGTGCTGGTTTCATATACAATCTGAAATATTCTCATCAAACTGTTCAATGTAGCCTTCATGGCATTTTCTTAGTTATTGTATGTA
>CAUYPK010158476.1:0-18421 GCA_963574355.1 Loris lydekkerianus | reverse complement strand
TGGAGACTTTACCTCTTTCATGTTTACATGGATGGAGCTGGAACATATTCTTCTTAGTAAAGTATCTCAAGAATGGAAGAAAAAGTATCCAATGTACTCAGCCCCACTATGAAACTAATTTATGGCTTTCACATGAAAGCTATAACCCAGTTATAACCTAAGAATATGGGGAAGGGGGAGAGGGATGGAAGGGAGGGGGGAGGATTGGCGGAGGGAGGGTGATTGGTGGGATTACACCTGTGGTGCATCTTACAAGGGTACATGTCAAACTTAGTAAATGTAAAATATAAATGCCTTAACACAATAACTAAGAAAATGCCAGGAAGGCTGTTAACCAGTGTGATGAAAATTTGTCAAACGGTCTATAAAACCAGTGTATGGGGCCCCATGATCGCATTAATGTACACAGCTATGATTTAATTTTTTTTAAAAAAAGGGAAAAAATTTTTTCAAAAATACCTACATGTATTAGTTTTATTTAAAAATTAAAGGAGGCTGGGCCAGGTGCAGTGGCTCATATCTGCAATCCTAACACTCTGAGAGGCTAAGGCAGGAAAATCACCTGAGCTCAGGAGTTCTAGACCAGCCTGAGCAAGAACAAGACCCCATCATCTCTACTAAAAATAGAAAATTTAGCTGGGTGTTGCAGTGGCCACGTACAGCCCCAGCTACTTGGAAGATGGAGATAGACAGATCACCTGAACCCAGGAATTTGAGGTTGCTGTGAGCTAGGTTGAAGCCATGGCACTCTGGCCTGGACAACAGCGAAGCTCTGTCTAAAAAATAAAAAATAATTTAAAAAATAGAAACAGGAATTAAAACAGGCTACAGGTGTAGTGTGATATAAAAGTCTTTTAATAAAGACCAAATAAAAAGAATACTAGAAAGAATTTATACCCAACTGTTAATAATGGTTATCTTTAAGGGATAGGACTATAAATATCTTATATTTTGTATTTTCCTTTTATTTTCTGCACAGAGCACACATTACCTTTAAATACATTTTTTTTTAAAGTACATGCATTTTAGGAAACCACCATCAGTACCCTACTGCGGGGGAATGAGTCCATTAAAGGCATTTTAGGAATGTGTTGAAAAATGGATGTCAGCTGAGGGAGTTGAGTAGCAAGTGAAGATTACTCTCTCAAGGAATCCATCTGACAGACTGTAAGGAACCAGGTCAACCGAGGAAAAAGTTCGGGGAAGAATTTTTTGAGTATGCTTTTTGCTTTTGAAGATGGGAAGGACTGGACATGTTTAGACACTGAGGAGGAACAGTTGAGGACGATGAAGGAGGTGAGAGGGCAGCAGCAACCCCGCTTCTGGGTATATACAGCCAGAAAGGACTGCAGGCAGGAGCCACAAGTGGAAACCACTCGCGTGTCCACCGGCAGATGGAAGGATAAACAAAATGTGTCATACGTACAATAGGGTGCTATTCAGCCTTAAAAGGAAATGTGTCACATGCTACAACTTGGATGAGCCCGAAGACACTGTGCTGAGTGAAATAAACCAGTCACCAAAAAGACCAATAATACCGTGTGATTCCACGTACGGAAAGCATCTCAAGTTGCCGGTACCATGGAAACAGGAAGCAGAATGGGAGTTGCCAGGGAGAGGTGGAAATGGGGAGTTATTATTTAATGGACACGGACTTGCAGTTTTGCAAGACCTAAAAGTTCCAGAGATCTGTTGCACATTGATGTCAATTCAGTTAACACTACTGAACAGTACACTTAAAAACAGTTAAGAGAGTAAATTTTTATGGTTTTTACCACAATTAAAAAGTCTTATTTCAAAAAAGCAAAAAAAAAAAGGATATCAGAAAAAGAATGACAGGTGGAAGCAAGACTGGGAGGAAGAGAAGACCAAGTTCTGGGGTCAGCAAAAGGCCAAATAAAGGGCACCAGTTAAGAGCCACGGAGGGCAGGAGAGGGGACAGAAGAACACCCATACTGCAAGCAGTGACAACCCTCTCTCATTAAGGTGGCAACACAGTCCTCTCCCAAGACAAATAAAAACATGCCTGCACTAAGTCCCACACAGCGAACTCCCTTACAAGGAATTGTCTTGGACTACATAAATTTTCTAAGAACATGTCTTATGTCTCAACTTGGGCTGTGAATTCCTTGAAGACTGAAACCATGTTTTACATTTCCTATTTCTGAATGGCCCACAGAAACAGGCAAATCAATAAAAAGAGGCCGGAGAGTGAAAAGTCAATCAAATCAAGCTACCCAACAGCCTGTCACCCAAGCACCTGCTCCAGAAGCTGCCCCAAAACCTTCCACCTGACTGTGACCCTGAACCCACCCCCAAGACCAAGCTCAGTCAGAGGCAGGGAGGGCAGTGGTCGAAGTCACAGACCCAGGAGCCAGACTGGGTTCAAATCATGGTTCCACCAATTACCAGCTGTGTGGCTTCAGGTGTGACTTTAACCTCTCTGTGTCTCAGTTTCCTCAGATGGGAGAATACCGATGTCTGAGTGTTGTTTTGAGGAGAAAACAAATTAACATATGTAAAGTGCTTAGAACAGAGTCTGACATATAGTATGTGTTGGTTATTATCATTCAAATAGGGAAAATAGCATTTTAATAGTAGACAAGCCAGACAGTTCAAGTGCCCCACAGAAATGAACCATTTATTCTGGCATTTCGCATTGAACTTTAAGAATTGTCTTTGCCAAAGCCAACAGTACAATGCTTGTGCACAATGACTTTCCGGGCCCTCCCCCTAAATCCCTTCTTTTTTTGTCAGTTCTGTCAAAGGGCTATTTTATTCACTTTTGAGCCTTCTAAAAACATTTGGAATCTGCACAAAAGAAGAAATATGAAACTTTCAGGCACTCACAAGCAGAAATTCTAAGCTTCAGCTCCAGGGCTCTCCTTGAAATGCTTGCTAGAGTTTTTTTTTTCTTTTTTTTTTCTTTCTTTTTTTTTTTTTTTTTAAACAACACTTCGTGTTAGAACTCCTGATACACACCACTCACCAGACTCGGCTACACAATCAACTTTGTCAACAAATGTTCCAAGTCCTCAACCTGTGACAACATTCCAAATATACACTAAAAATTTAATTTTTAATTACATTTAAAAGGAAAAATAAAATTTTTCCTTTAAATAAAATAAAAAGGAAAAATTTAATTTTTCCTTTTAAAAATAACAGGATCAGGGTCAGTATTGGTAATTTGCAAAATTAACCAGAAAGGCAATCACTGCTAAGCATTGCTGAAGTTGATGATTTGGTTTACCACTAAACAAAATCTGTTACCTTTGTGGTCAATTTCCTTCCAGTCTTTTCTCGGTGTATTTTTAATCTATGGAATGAAATTCTGGAGTTGGAAAGAAAAGAAGAAAGCAGGACTCTGGGGCACCCACACATTCACCGGGAGTGGAGTCCTTTTCTACCACGATGCTGGATCGGATCCCTATATTTGATTAAATACCCATGGACATGGGTGTGCAAAGCAGTGTGGGGACTGCTGGCCTTCAATTAGAACTGTGGTGACTAACACTTTATCTCATCTGGATCAGGGTCCCTGGTACCAGGGCCCCCTCAAAAACCACAAACCAGATCCGCTGTCAAAAGAAACCATCAGCCCAGCTGCAATTAATCAACAACTAACTCCACCTCCTTCCTCTTCACTGAAGGCACCTGTAAAGGTCGGTAAGTCCTTCCCAGCAGCATGAGATGTGTAAGAAAAATCAGGCAAAACCAAACAACACTTTCATACTTTCATTAACTTACAGGGAGTTACTGAGGTGGCCCCATCTCCCCACCCTCCCAGGACTGGGGATTCTCATGAGGCCTTCTGAAATCCCAAAAATAACCTCACAGGCCTGAATTCCAGGGCCATAGATCCCCAAGGGTTCCAAAGACTCCATCCAGGCTAAAAGACAAAAACCTAGAGCAAATTAAACACAAAACCTGAAGAAATCATACCCAGGTGGACTGAGACCCTGAAATGCACAAAATTCCTTGTAAGGAATTTTCCTAAGTACCACCTGAAACTTAAGCAAACCAAGGAACAATTTGCCGTTGACTTTTTGTGTATGCCAACAGCCCATAAAAATTCCTCTCCTGCTTTGCAAGGACAGAACACTCAAGAGCAAATGACCTAATTAAACCTGAGATTTCCTGGCTGAGAGCGATGTGGAAGGCCTGAAATGCACTGAAATGATGCTGGGTCTGAAAGGGGCCGTATGCCAAACTGATTTAGCAAATTAGGTTTGCTTTTTTTGACACACATATGACACCAACGCTAAAACAACGAGAATGACAGGCATCCTTAACTACGTATATTTATGAAGCAACCAAATGGATCTTTCCCCCACTTATCTACTGCACATTTTTCAAAATGTGATTATGCAGCACTATGAATGCATCTTTTTGGCACAATTCATCTTCCTGCCTTCACTGTTGGGTTGCTGCCAGGGCAATACAACAGCACGGAACTGTTGTCTCTCAGTCCAGCTTCCAGAAATGTGCTAAATTATCCCACACTCTCCCTGGGCCTAGACCCACACCCCAGCTGATTTGCACAGATGTTCAAGGAGAAAGATTTTTTTTTTCTTTAAATGAATGTCAAGGGCCTGGCAAAATCCTATTCAAAGAAATGCAAAAGTCAGCACACTGTTGAAAAGCTGGTTATTAGCTCACTTCCTTCTCTCTCCAAAGTTTCTCCACTTCAAAAAAAAACACACACAAAAAAAACACGGACACTCTCACACTTGTCCATGGCCTAAAAGAAAGCAGCAAGGGGACAGGTTTCAGTCTAACTGATCATTTCTCCCCCGCCTTTTTAGGAGCATCAAGGAACTTTTGTAGGTGAGTATCTTCAGAGTGCTTTGCAGGCTTAGTGATTCTCCTTTTGGCCACAGCCCCTGGGGAGGTGAGGTCATAAGGAAATTCCAGGGGGGTCACACAAGTGCTCCAGTGGCACTGTCTGAGACCAGCCCCAGGCCAACTTCCACCTACCCTATTTTCAGAGCCTTGTAGATCCTGCCAAAGGATCTCCTCTGGCCTTCCAATCACTTTGTTCCCTTGTCCACCCTGACCTCCTGAAGCAGTTGGCATTCAATTTGAATTGGTAGTCACACCAGGATTCCTACTCAGAAATCTCATTCACAGTTAATCAGAACTGGAATTCTCCTTTTTCCCACCCCACCCAGTAAACAGCAGAGAAGCAGCACAGCAGGCTGTCCACAGCCCTGAGTCGTAAGTGACATCCTCTCTTTGTCCCATCCAGAGGACTGCTACACTGATGTGAGGCTGGCAGCCTCGCAGAGTGAAAACATCTGTAGTCAAGAGACTTTAAAACAGCACCACCAACAACAAAAAAGACAACTCTCAGGCTGAATGTGATTTCCTGTGTGATCAGGAGAAAAAACAAGATAAAAAATGTGAACAAGGACACGTGCAGATTCATGCAGGGTAGGTTTGAATGGTAAACCCCAAAACCCCACGCATATATAACACATCATCTCAGAGGCTGCCTCATGATGGGGGGAGTGGTTTAAATGAACCATAAAAATCCTCTTACACTAATTCACAAATATCTAACTGCATCTGCACCCTTAGAAAATGAAAAGGTCACATGATTTTTATTAACAATTTAGGTCTGGTATTACTGGTTTTACAGTAAATTTTAAATCATCTTATAAGTTAGTAAAATAAAATGAACTTCCACTTGAACGTGGCAGATTAGCCACATGCCTCTATCTCCTCGTCCACCAAAAATCCTAAAATGACAGTAAATAACTTTTAAGGACTCTCTCTCTGTAAATACACACACACAGGTGTGTACACACAACCATGCGGTAGCAGAGACAGGAGCAGACAAGACATTCCATTGACTGCTATAAGAGGGAAAGCAGAGAGCTGTTCCTGCTGATTTCTATCTTAAGTGACATTCAGAAGGTTCCAGCAAATAGGCCAGTTCTTTCCTGAAGCCTAGGAAGCTCACACTGAAAAGGATGAGAAGCTAGAGACAAAGGGTCCATATCACTACACAGATTCTGGATCTTGGCAGCCCAAGGCCCCACCCCTTACCAGAGTTCAGAGGTGTCCAACCTACAGACACAGGCCACATGCTGACCTTGTGAGGGCTGGTTTTTGCCTATCTGTGGTTTATTGCTACTCAGCCTTCCTCAGTGTTTGTGTACTTACCGTGTGACACAAAACAACTCTTCTTTCAATGTGTGGCAGAGAAAAAAAAAAAAAGGTTGGACACCCCTGGCTAGACTAACTCCAGAAAGAATAACAATATCTCTTCCAAAATATAAGAGCTGGCATGGATAAAAACCAATACCACTAGGAAAGAACAATATCTATAACTGAAATTTCTATTATTAGTTGAAAGGTTAATTTGCAAAAAAAAAAATCTCATTGAAAGTAGAGAAAATAGAAATTTTTATTTTTATTTATTTTTTGTTGTTGTTATTGCAGTTTGGCCAGGGCCAGGTTCGAACCTGCCACCCTCAGTATATGGGGCCGGCGCCCTACCCACTGAGCCACAGGTACCTTGCACAAATAGAAATTTTTAAAGGTAGAAAAGTAGCGATTCTTCCAAAAGGCCTAATACTCAAATAAGAGGAAATACAGCAAGAATTAAAAGAAATTATCTTTGTAAGATTAATGCCTCAGACTGATGAACAAGACTTTCCAGACTAAAAGAAGAATGCAAATGCCCAGCACAAAGAATTTTAAAACGATCCACATTGAGATATACAAGGTATGAAACTTTAAAGTATGAGAAATTAAGTGAAGACTCTAAGTTTCAAAATGAAAAAGAAAAAAATAAAACACACACAAAATATGTTAAAAGACAATAGAGCAATGTCTTCAAAATTTCAAGGATAACAGTTTCAGTTCTTAATTCCATATGTAACAAAATTATCAAGGAAATCTAAGTCTAAATTGAAGGCATTTTTACACGTAAAAATTCAAAAGAAGTATAGCTCCCTTATACCTTTCTGAGAAAGCTACTGGAGTATGTGTTCTAACAAAACAATGGAGTAAATCATGAAATGAGATATGGAATCCAGAAAAGAGTGGATCCTAGAGAATTGAAAAAGAGTAAAGTCCCAAAATGATGACTATGAAGTGGGCCTAGAGCACATCCTAGTCGGATAAAAGCTGGATTGGGGGGTGGGGGGACTATAGAAGGTGGGTCACTAGAACAAAGGTGATAAGGGAACTGAATGGCTACATAAGACTTAAAGTTCAGCAAAAATAGTTGGAAGAAAACAGAGAGCTTTGTAGTTATTAGCAATGGGTACACAGAAAACCAAGCACACTTTAAAAAAAATGAATTATCTCCAACAAAAAAAAAGTTTTTGAAGAAAGCAATCACAGGACAGTATCTGGCTCAGTATTTTATAAGAAGTATTTTAACTACTTCTTAAAACAGACTTTCAGCTCACTATCCTGTTTTCTGGTCTTCTATTATGACATGTTTTCAAAGCCTTTACCACCCCACACACTGTGGGAGGGGCAGCACCAAAATGAGGGGTGTGTGGAAATCAAAAGTCAAAGACTGCAGGAAACAGATTTCAGGAATAAGAAGCAAGAGGTATGACGAGGGTGAAGTTGGGGTGTTTCCAGGACACTGACCAGGCCAGAGAGAAAACTACCCAGTCTGGAGCAGCTCTGAAGATTCCAGGACAGGACTCCCAGGACACGGACCAGGCCAAAGAGAAAACTACCCAGTCTGGAGCAGCTCTGAGGATTCCAGGACAGGACTCCCAGGACACTGACCAGGCCAGAGAGAAAACTACCCAGTCTGGAGCAGCTCTGAGGATTCCAGGACAGGACTCCCAGGACACGGACCAGGCCAGAGAGAAAACTACCCAGTCTGAAGCAGCTCTGAGGATTCCAGGACAGGACTCATCAAGGATAAAACGAGTGTCTGATGACCTCATGAATCTAGTAGACTAAGAGATTTAAACAACAGGAGTGAGTTTGGGAATGAGTTAGATAAGTAAATGGAACAGGAAGCAAAAGAAAAGCAAGATAAATATTAACCCTGGGGAAAACAAAATTGGGCAACAAAGGAGAATTAGCCAAAGTATATATATGAGCCATGAGGCTCAGGACCCGGGTTCATTGTCAGTAGTCATAGCATACGGCACAGCACCAAGTCTAATCTTTTTATACTTGTATAGCAGCACATGATCACAACTGGTTATCATCAGTAAAAATAAAGTTAGAACCGAATGGTACTTCTTGAACTGACAAATTTTTTTAATTAAACCATAAAATTTTAGAAGAAAATACAAGATTTAAAAAAAAAAAAAAAATGCTTTCAAACCACAAATCTCCCCAAATGTGACCTAAACCCTGGAGGCTATAAACAAAGACTGACAAAGTACAAGGCCAAAAGCAAACTATGATTGAGGAAAAGGAACTTCATTACATGTAGAAAAGGGCTGATTTTCTCCATATACAGAGTCCTACAAATCAACAAGAAAAATGCTTACAATCTCACAGAAAAAAAGAGGAAAGGACAGGAACAGGCAGTGGGTAGATAGAAAATGCAAATGGCTTGTCAACATTTGAAAATGTGTCCAGTCACAATGAGTAATAAGAAATATGCACAATGACAATTAAGAAAAACTGACACCTCCCTGATCATATTAGGAAAGGTGGAAATGGTTGACATCACTTCCAATCCTAGCTCCGCCACTTGCTGGAGATGGACCTTGGGCAGTAAGGTCCATCTGTCTTGCCTCAGTTTACTCGTCAGCAAAATTGTGAGAATGATAATACCTCTCCCCAAAGGCTGCTCTGAGGATTAAACAAGTTTATATTTGTCACTTGAAATCGTTTCTAGCACAAAGTATGGACTACGTAGTCATAAAATAAATGAACAGATGGTGGTAAACTCCCAGAAGGCAATACTGTTATCTATCTATATTAAAAACAAACATATCCTTTGACCACTGATCTACTCCTAGAAATTTATACTTCAGATATACTTACAAAGAGATAAACGATCTTCATTATACAAGCAGAATATTCCCAATACCTATCAGTGCTGTGAATACGGAATCTAAATGTCTATGAATAGAAGAAACTTTACAGATAACTTAACGGTACCCCTCTTTTTATGTGCCAATAAAAAGAATGAGGCAAATCTGTAGGTACTAATATGGAACGATCTTCAGAGTGTATTAAAGTGAAAAGAACAAAGCATGCTGCCATTTGTATTAAATGTTTATGCATAAAATGCTTCTAGAAGGATTTTTTTAATGATAGATTATCACTGTAAGTTACTACTGGGTTTTTTTTTAATTGTTTCAGGTTAATTGAGGGTATAAAGAATTAGGTTACAATGTTTGCATTTGTTAGGTAAAGTCCCTTTTATAATTGTGTCCCACCCTCAAGAAGTGTGCCATGCACCCTAACATTGGGCTCAGTAGGTGGGAGCACACCCATCCCCCTTCCTCTGCCTTCTCCCTGATCCCTCATTTGCCCACCCCTCACCTTGAAATGATTTTTGAGTTTTTCTCTTACGTAGGCATATATTAGATCATCTACTAGCTTCATATTAGAATTGAGCACATTGGATTCTTGCTTCCCCGTTCTTGTGATGCTTTACTAAGAAGAATGTGTTCCACCTCCACCCAGGTTAATACAAAAGATGTAAAGTCTCCATCTTTTTTAATGGCTGAATAATTATCACAGTTTATTAATACATTACTGACTGATGGGCATTTAGGTTGTTTCCACATTTTGCTGATTGTAAACTGAGCTGCGATAAACAGTCTAGTATAAATGTCCTTACGATAAAATGATTTTTTTTCTTTTGGGTAGATGCCTAGTAATGGGATTGCAGGATCAAATGGGAGGTCTAGTTTGAGTTCTCTGAGGATTCTCCACACTTCCTTCCAAAAGGTTATATTAGCTTACAGTCCCCCTACTGGGTTTGTTTTAAAGAACAGGAATGATTAATGATGCTGACGTGTTAGAAATGTCTTCTTTCGCAAACAGAGTAAACTTTTGCCATGGAACTTTATTTTCATTATTTGCTGAACAAACCTTTTTCCCCACAGCATTCTGTTAAACTTCAGCCTGACAAAATTTATAACTTCCTTGAACTCTGAATTAGTGGGGTCTAAAATCAAGGCATGTTGGTCCATGCGCATAGTAGAACACTCCACAATGTCTATTAATGTTTCAATAGTTATAATCTGACATTTTTCTCAAAAAATGTTTCCTTTCCTTTGATATTGGTATAATATGCCAAATTACAGACTGATTTTTTAATTATTTAAAAAACAAACTCAAAATTAAGGTCAAACAAAATTAGCATTTTAAAATGAACCAAATTTAATTTTTAGTATTTTTAAGACAAATGAAACCAATGAACCTATAATCACATCATTCACCTTGGACAATTCCACCTGACAGACTATTAGCCTGCTAGAAGGATCTATCCCATAGATCCTCTCTCACACAAGTTTATGCATTAGATGACAAAGGAGAATGTGATTCTTAATTACTATGTAATTCTTAAAACAATTAAGAAAATGAGTTTGCTTTGTATTAAACAAAACACTGAAGTTCTCTAAAAGGCATTGGATACACAGACTAGGTAAGAGTGAAGGCCACAGATGTGTCGCTTTGTTGTTAATCAAATACAAATCAAAAGAGTCTCGAGCCAAGGGATTCAATTAGAAAGAATCAAAAGACTACTACTTGAGCATAAACCCACCCAGAGAACCTGACTCTCTTTCAGTCTAAGGCTAAAATGCCCTTTTTCATGTTCTCAAAACAAGACTGCTTGCAATGCTACCCACTGGGTGTCAGGTAAACAGAGTCCAGATGTTCCATCAACCTCCATGCGGTCAAAACAAATGCCACTCCCTCAAAATTGACTAAGGTAGACGGCAAATCGGGAAATATTAATCTAGGCACAATAACCACATGCCAATTTCCGGAGCCTTTCTGTCCTCCTCTTCCAGCACCATCTTAGATGCTATTAGGTATACTCTTCCCTCCTGTAAGGCCATTTACAGGACTTAGTGCCCAGGATTACTCATAAAGGTTCAGTTGTGAAGTGCAGCAATTTACTCAGAATTAAACTCAACAAGGATCATCACGGGTATTTAGAAAGGTCATGCTAAGTTTAATTTATATGCCACTAAGGTATGATATCATACTACCAGATAAGGGTTGGGTTTTTTTCTCTAAATGGGTGTTTTTAAGATAAAAGAGTGCCAGACTTGAAAGGCACCACAGCCATTCATAGAACATTGTTAACACCCCTCTAACTTAACCAGAAGGTGGCCAGCTGTCCCTGAGAGAGACAAAAACAGACTCTGGATGATGAAGGCTGGGAAACTTGCAGGGGCTTCCAACCTTTTGGCTTTTCTGCACTACCCTGAAAGAAGAGCTGTCTTGGGCCACACATTAAATTAAATACACAAACACTAACAAAAGCTAATGAGGAGGAAAAAAAGTCTATGCATAATTTTTGTGAGATCTACCGCCACAGACAAGCAAAAAAGTCTTTATATAATCCCCATGCAGCCTGCAGCCTGCAGCCGTGGGTTAAATACCCCTGGAAAGCTGGGATCATGAAGCAATTTAGTTTTGCCACCAATTTGTGACTATAAATTCAAGGCTTTTACAGACCATGGCAGCCACACAACTGGTAAGGTCATCTCAGGTTTGAGAGGTTCAAGGTAAGCGTACACAGAGACCCCAAGAGGGAGTCTTGTTTTCATTCATTCAACAAAGATTTAACGAGCACCTACCATGGGCCACGCCCTGAACTAGGTGACAATTACACAAAAGTGAACTAATAAGCCAGAGTCCTGGGTACACAAGGGAAGTTTCTTTCCTTTCACTGCAATGGCAGCAGTTCCTGCCTCCCCACCTCATTGGAGTCAGTCCCACACCACTTTGCAGCCCCCGGCGCTTGCAAGCAGGCATGACCTACCTACGGGAGCATTGGCTGCCCTAAGCATTCATCAGTTAGGCACTTTATTTTTAACACTGAAGACTTTCGTCTGGAAGCTCTCCTGCTATAGTTCAATTTTCTAAGTCATAGAAACACTTTTAATAGAAAGAGACTCCCAAATCCCTTCCCCCAAATACCACTGAGCAAAAAATCCAGTGATCAAAGGAGGAGATAGGAGGGGTGGAGCCTTCATGGTCTCTAAATCCTTCTAAACTTGTTCTGGGAAACCTCCACATGATCAATATTCAAAGGGGAAGACATCTGGGAACCCCAGCCCATCATGTGAACCCAGCTGCATTCCTCTGAGGAAAGGTCAACAGGAAATGACCTCACAAGCCCTTTGACCTCCATCATGTTGACATAAGGATTACTGAGCAAGATACCAGGGCGAAAAGAAATTCACAAACTATATGCACAACATATTATAAATCTGAAACAAAACACTGTAAAACACATAAAAATTAAGGACAGTGAGGGACGTTGTAGTGGGGGTGTGGGGGAAGAGTATATGGGAACTCTAACTTCTACTCCATTTTGCTGTGAACCTAAAAAAAGAAGTCTACGTCTAAAAAAAAATTATAGAAAGAAAACTAAAAAAAAAAAGACAAATATGAAGAAGAAAGCAATCTGTGTGGGGCTGGAGTTGGGTAGTTAACGAGTACTTGTGTGTACATTTTGTCTAATTACTTTTCTTCACTTTCCAACATTCCTATAGTGACCCTATTGATTTCTGCAATTACAAAAAGGAGAAAAAAAATTTCTAAAAACAAGCTTATTGTAAAGTGGGTTTTTTTGTTTTGTTTTTTCAAGAAAGTCTCAGTAAAACGCAGCCAATGAAATGCATTAGGCTATCCCTGTGATCTGTTTGGGACAGCTGGTCTACCCAAGTCACCCTTGCACCAATGCAGGGGAGAAGTAGACAGACGGCCTTGGCCCAGGCCCTGCCATCATGCACACACCTGCCTGAGGACTGGCGCCTGCACTCACAGAAGGCTTCGGTTCACAGCTCCTTGATTATGTGACTTCGGTTTAAAAACAGAACTCCCTTCCCCACCCCCAAAGCACCACCCCTAGCTAGAAAACACATGGTTTCCTGGCCGCAAGGATTCTCACGGGCTCTCATCAGTCCTGGGCTTGGTTTCTCAAAACCCAAATGCTGTTAAGTAACCTCTGGTACCAACAATTGTGATTCAGAGACAGAGCAGTATCTTCAAAGGTGAAGCTAAGATACATCTTTAAGAACATGACTCATCTCCAAAAATGCCTTGAAAGAAAACAAAATAGTATTACAACGCTGAGAGCAATGATGAAACCGTCTGGTAGCTGATTAGATTTTCATCCATCAGACGCCAGAACTGCTCTCTGTGTGGCACTAGGGTGAGGTCTCCCCTTGGACGCAAAATGCAAAGGGGATACACCAAGGCACTCAGTAATTAAAATAATCATTTTTAATGAACTTTTTTTAATTACAAGTAATAAAAAATATCCCCAATGAACATAAAATTCCATAAAAACTTTGCAGGATGCATCTCCTCTCCTCCTAATCCAGCATGCCCAGGCACGGCTGCACCAGAAGATGCCAAACTGAGCCTCAAACATGTGGGCTCCAGGAAAACCCGATCTCACCTACCAGCCGTGTGACCCTGAGCATACTGCTTTCTCTTCGGTAAAATGAAGGGAACACCTTCCTCATTGGATAAATGACCAAGTAAAAATACATGCAAACATACAGGCCTGGCCATGGCAGTCAGAGCATCCCACCAGCAAGTATCATGACAATAAGGAAAAGCCAGAGGCTCAGAGCCTGTAGCTCTGTGAGTAGGGCGCCAGCCACATACACTGAGGCTGGCGGGTTCGAGCACAGCCCGGACCTGCTAAAGAACAATGACAACTGCAACCAAAAATTAGCCAGGCGTTATGGCAAGCAAGAGAATCGCCTAAGCCTAAGAGCTGGAGGTTGCTGTGAGCTATGATGCCACAGCATTCTACCAAGGGAGACATAGTGAGATTGTCTCAAAAAAAAAGAAAAAAAAAAAAAAGAAAAAGGAAAAGCCAGAAAGTGTTTCCTGTGTGTTACCTGCCAAGTTAGTTCACACAGCAGACTTTAGAGCAATTTTCAGGAAATGGGTTCTCTGTGATTACTGGGATTTCCCTACCTTGCAAACAAACTTTCTTATTTTTCTCCTTAATCTTTAGAAGTGATAAACCACGCTAGCCCTAAAAGTGAGGAATAAAGAGCTAGGATGCTGCCCATCCTATCTAGCTCCCACCACCAACAGACAGGCGATGCCCCAAACAGCACGGCACAGGCACAAGACAAAACCACTGCAGAATTGTTTTTCCCCCAACAGTGAAGCATGCCATTTTTTAAAGGAAAGGAATTAAACCTCCAGGACAGTATTTTTCAACCTTTTTTATCTCACGATACACTTGAACCTTGTAGTTAAACATACATGGCACACTTACGTTGATCAAAAAAATAGTTAAAAAAAGGAATAGACTTACTGTGCTTTGAAGTTCTTTTGAAAATAATTTAATTAATGCTCTTTGAAACTATTCTTGGCACACCTAAGTATGCGCACCAGTTGAAAATCACTGCTTTCAGGGCGGCGCCTGTGGCTCAGTGGGTAGGATGCCAGCCTATATCCATATACCAAGGGTGGCAGGTTCAAACCCAGCCCCGGCCAAATTGCAACAAAAAAAATAGCTGGGCGTTGTGGTGGACGCCTGTAGTCCCAGCTACTCAAGAGGCTGAGACAAGAGAATCACCTAAGCCCAGGAATTAGAGGTTGCTGTGAATTGTGTGAGGCCATGGCACTCTCCCGAGGGTGATAAAGTGAGACTCTGTCTCTACAAAAAAAAAAAAAAAAAAAAAAAGAAGAAAAGAAAAGAAAATCACTGCTTTCAGGACACTGTCTCATCTCCTTTGTCCTGGCTAACTTATCTAAAAGCCTGGGAGAAACAGTGTTTCCCCAGCCCGTTCCTCTGCTGCAGGCCCTGAGCCTTACCATCAATTGTGGACCTTAAATTCACACTTGGGAGGTTTATTTTCGTGACTTTGGAGGTACTATTCTCATACATTACACACAGTCTGAACTATAATGTTCATGCATTACTTTACCTCTGGAACCAAAGTTTTCCACAGACCTCACAACCATGAACTTCCAAAGCACAAATAAAAAAACTCGTTAGGATAACCATCTCCCCATCACCCACCCAACTGTCAAGTGCATCTATATTCATTTGTTATGTGCTGTGGACACATTAGCAAGAAAAAAATGACCTCTGAGTAGATGGTTTCAATGGTACAGCAGAGATAGGGTATTTGCAAAGCTTGTTCTGTAGCCAACGTAGGTCTTTCATGACTGTTTACGTATCTTAGCTTGACCCAAAGGGAGAAAAAGAGGTTTTCTTTTCATCCACCTCTGAAAAACTGACGTACTCTTCTCACTGTACGAAACATGGTTGGTTAATTATAAAAGCAATAAAAATTCATCATGGGAAATTTAGAACATACAGAAAAGGTCAAAGGAGAAAATAAAAACCATCTGTATTAATCCTCTCTGAAGATAGTTTTAAGTAATATCCTTTTCTCAATGAATAAAATTTTAAACAAACATGCTCATCTTTTAAATAACAAACTAAGAATATAATCGCAAGAGAGTGGTCAGCAATCTCCAGACAGGAGGGTCAGGGACAAGCATGAGCAGTGACTCAGAACTCACCATCTTGCAAAAGGCCGAGGTAGGCTACATCTCACCAAGTTCACTGCTGAAGAAAGTTAGTCTTCAGCAAATACTGAGCACTTACTATATTCCAGGCGCTTTGTCAGGCACTGGCCCACAGAGGTGTAAAATCCTCTAGTAGAAGTTGCTCCCACTAAGCGAAGAAAGACTTCCTGAGCTTTTAGCCCAGATGTGCCAAATTATAAGCTGTGTGACCTCAGGCAGGCGTTGAACCTCTCTGTGCTTCAGTTTCCTTCTATGAAAAATGAGGATAAGAATCAGGGCTGTTGGGCTGTTTAAATTAGTTTGCACATGTAAAGTGGTTAGAACTCAGCCTAGGACTTGGAAGAAAATGTTTGTGCTCAAATAAAGTGAATGAGGAAGAGGGTAAACACGCGAGTGCAAACACAGAAGGCCCAGGCTGGCAGTCAGGAGTAGACCTGAACCCTAAGGAAGGCTTCTGGAAGGAGGCAGGCAGAAATCAGTGGATGTCAGAGTCAAGAAGGACCTGGTGGGAGAGCCAGGGGCAGGTGTAAAGATTGGAGAATGAGAGAGAAGAAGGATCCTGTGGCTTGTTTGAGGAACTTTGGCAAGGGCAGCACAGGGAATGGGACATGCTGGGGAAGGAAGAGTGACATATAGAAGGCTGGGGAAGAAAACGGGCCAGATTTCTATCAGTCGCCCCCATCGTCAGTTATAGCAAACAGTTACATTATCCCACCTGTGGTGATCACTCCAAAAATGAAACCTTTCTTAACTACCCCAAGTCAAAGGGTGCTGACTTACACCTTTTAAAACTAATTTGACAAGTGATGGTTTTCTAAAATCTCTATCAAGAGGTGGTGATTCTTCATATCCACGCTGCAGACATGCTAAACTCATCAGTAACGTCTTACAGAGTCCTTCCAACATGGCACATCCGAACTCAAATTATTTATTTCTTATTAGGGGGTATTATTAAAAATTAAGATCTAAGAACAAGATTAGATAAGGAATTTGAGTTTTGCTCAGTCACAACAATTGGATTTCCCCTTTCGGGAAAGTGGAAAAGAAAGTAAAAATATATAAAGTAAAAATATATAAAAGAAAGTATAAATATAAAAGCAAAAGAAGCTCTGATAAGACCTTTGCTAAAAAGAATGTTATTCCCACGTAACGTGTTTATCTTTGTCGGTATGTTCTGCCACCATTCAGATCCAAGCTTCATGGCTGAATACAAACAACAGCTACCATGTCACGAGCTTTTTATAAATTGCCAGAGTCCCTTTTTATATATCATCTTTAGTTCTCAGAAGAAAATCTGAAATCTCCAAAATTCCCAATCTTAAAAAACACCGATCATAAGGCCTTCTACAAGCAAATTGTCTAGAATATCTGATTTGTACCTTAATAGGTATTATCTCCATTTACAAAGACAAGGGTAGAAACTGAGGCTCAGAAATGAAATGACTTGCTCTAGCCCACCCGACTTTTGAGTAGCAGGGTCAGAATTAGAACACTGCCACCACTGGGCCCTATGGTAACCAGCTTCTAAGATAGTGCCCACACTTTTGTGGAATTGTCTCCTACTGAATCATGGCCTGCAGGACCAAGAATACTGTGAAAGTGACAGTGTGTGACTTCTGAGGCTATGTTTTAAGTCCTGGCAGTTTCTGCCTTGGTTTCCTCACGTACCACTCACTCTGAGAGGCTAGCCGCCATATTGTAAGGATTCTCAAGCACCCTACCCAAGAAACAGACAGAGTTCCTTGGTAACACATCCTACAGCCCCAGCTTTTTTTTTTTTTTTTTTTAAACAGACAGGGTCTCACTATGTTGCACTTTGAAGGCTGGCTCTGAATGCCTGGGCTCAAGCAATCCTCTTGCCTCAGCCTCCCAAGTAGCTGGGACTACAGGCACAAGCCAACACTCCTGGCTTCCGACTGACAAACACCCAAGTCAGAACTGTTCCCTTGCACCATTGCCTAAGTCTTAACACTGCAAAAAGACAAGCAAGCGCTGTAAGCCACTAACCTTGGGGGTAATCTGTCGCACGGCAACAAGTAACAACCACATGCACTGAAGCCCGTGTTCTTTTCTTCCTATCTACATCACCTTGCAGCTGCTTCTGTCCATTTACTTTTGAATTATTATCACTGTATATTCATAGAGAAGTAATAAAACAGTTACTGAAATTCCACTATATACTCTGCTAGGTCTCGCAGGTCGGACTTGATATCTTATTTACATTTATTTCCTGCTGGCACCGTTACATTCTAGGCCTCAGCTTTTTCTCATCCACCCCTTCAAAAAACAGGCAACTTCCTTAAGCCTCTCCTAGACAATCCAGAAAACTATTTCATTACATCTTCAGTTAAGCCCCTTTTAAAGGTGTTTTTCCCTGTACTTTTTGTTTAAAAAATATACTTGTGATGAGATAACGTACCTGTTAAAATGGCTAAACAGGTGGAGCCTTGGTGTGTGCCACACCTTTGGGGGGCAAGACATGATAGTAAGAGGGACTTTACCTAACAAATGCAATCAGTGTAACCTGGTTTCTTGTACCCTCAGTGAATCTCCAACAATTTATTAGGTTGTTTCAAAAGTTTTGTCCGTTTTAATGTCATGTGTTTTTGTAGCTCCATATCTCAATAAATATTTATTCTACTGTGTCGTGGTATATACTGATCGATGGAGAATTTTGTACTCTATACATTGATGCTGTTTATTTTTTTCTACTTTTAATTTT
>CAUYPK010158475.1:0-53049 GCA_963574355.1 Loris lydekkerianus | reverse complement strand
ACACCCCTAATTCATATTTAAATATTTTTTTTTATTGTTGTTGTTTTTTTTTTTTTTTTTTTTTTTTTTTTTTTTTTTTTCATAGTAACACAGGCCAGAATGAATTCTAATTGGATGGTACAAGAAAATTTAAATGAAATGTTTATTGTATTTTTCTTTTGTCTTTCCCAAAATATTTCCCTTGCGTAGGCTTCTAATATCTATAGCTGTAGATGTGTCATCATTACTTAGCTGGAATGTTTGCATTATTAGAACCACATTAGGCAGTAAGCAAAAACACATGCCCAGGAGTCTAGTTATGAGATTTGTGCATGTTTTCTTTGAGTTGAAACAAAAGAATAATGACCAGCAGCATTCAGCAACTTAGCCTTGTCTCTATCCTATTAGAATCATATTCCCAGGAGAGCGCTCTGGTTTTAAAAGCTATTTGCAAATGTATAGTGACTTTCTTTTGCATGTAATTTTTCATAAAGCAGTTGCAGAATGGGGTTGGGAGCGTACAACATCATGATTTGAGGAGCTCCTTTTTTTCTTGGAATGACTAGTGAATGACAAAAATACTCAGGAAAATCATGATTTGTGTTTTTCATTTAGAAATGTATGCGGATTTTTCTATTTGCAGCATTTGGCTTGTGAAGAATGGACTATGAAACATTCAGATTGATAGTGTACTTTGATTAGTTGGGATTATAGCATTGGGCTGAAAGCAAGTCTTGTCAGTTTGTTTTCAGTCCTAATACAGTAACATGTCCATTATCTTATCCAAAGTCCATAAATTAAGTCCATTGAAACAGAGCTTCATTTTGTTGCTTTGTTCAACTTGGATCAATGTATCTTACTAGAGGGAGCTCCTAAATGTTGGACACTTTATTTGGGACATCCATACATTCATCCAATATTTATTAAGCCCTACTATGTGCCAGACATTGTTGGAGGCCCAGCAGATGTGGAAGTCAATGAACTCTACCTTCAAAGGGATAATGTCAGGAGAAGGTCAAGGACTAATTAATTCCAAGTCAGAGGGACATTTTAAAAAGAAAAGGGAGGATAATTTGTATGACTATTAGATTCAAAGACAGCTATGAGAACATATGAAAAGTAGATCTAAACTGATCTGTGGGGTGAGTGCTCAGAGATGTCCTTGAAAAAGTGACTTTTAAGTTGAGATCAGATAGATGAATAGGGCTTAGCTGTCAAGTGAGAGGAAGGGAAAGCCCAGGGAGGAAGTTCCTGAATTGAGAGAGAACAGGGTTAGGGAGAAGATTCATAGGTCGCTATGCAGAGCAGAGAGCACACCCAGGTGGTGGCATGAGACAGACCTGGCAGGCCTTGGAATTAAGGCCTGATGTTGGGACGTTTTTACAGGCGATGGGAAGCTATGGTTGGATTTCAGGTTGAGGGGAGGGTGTGATGGTTAATTTTATCTGCCAAGTCGAGTGCTGTGGGGCTCTCAGAGTGAACATTTTGGGTGTGTCTGAGAGGGTGTTTCCAGATGAGGCTGGCATTTGAATTAGTGGACTCAGAGAGGTAGATTGCCTTCCCCAGTGTGATGGGCCTCATCCAATCAGTTGAGAGTCTGAATGGAACCCAGGAAGGAGGAATTTATCTGTTTTTTCCCTGTCTCATGGTTGGAGCTGGAACAATGCTTCTAATCATCTTTTACCCTCAGGCTGAGATTTATACCATCAGCTCCTCTGACTTTCAGGCCTTCGGACTTGGACTGAATGATACCTCCGGCCTTCCTGGGTATAGGGCTTGGTGGGACTTCTCAGCCTCCATAATCTCATGAGGCAATTCCTCATAATAAATCCCTTACATACATACACATGCACTAGCATATATGTATGTATGTGTGTATATATATGTGTATGTGTGTGTGTATATATATATATATGTATGTATGCATGTATATATATGTGTATATGTGTGTATATATGTGTATATGTGTGTGTACATACATATGTGTGTATGTGTATATGTGCGTGTATATGTATGTATGTGTGTATATATGTGTATGTGCATGTGTATATATATGTGTGTGTGTATATATATGTACATATGTGTGTGTATATATATGTATGCATGTGTGTATATATATGTGTGGTGTGTGTGTATATATGTGCGTGTGTGTATATATGTGTGTGTATAATTGTCTATATGTGCGTGTGTATATATATGCATATGTGTATATGTATATGTATGTGTGTGTATACATATATATATATGTGTGTGTGTGTATATATACATCCTTTGGTTTTGTTTCTCTGGAGAACCCTGACTAATATGAGGGATGGCATGAAAATACCTGAATTTTGAACTTTCTGTGATCACTTGGGCTGCTGTATGAAGAATGGATTTCAACATGTTCACAGTTTATAAATGGAATGTTTTTATTTTTCTTGTAAAACTCTATCTTCTTCCTCATTTGCTTTAAGATGACAACAAGGGACTGCTGACATAAATGCCTTCATTCACTAGATCAACAAACAACACACTCATTCTGACAACTGATTTCAACAAACTTTTAATGGAATTGGACAGGTTTTGGCTTTATGTGACTTTTTTTCCCAGAGGTTATCTAAGAAGTCTGGTTATTTTCCAATTTAAGAATACATAAGGGGTTTAGCTGTGGAAGTCTTTCTGGAGATAGCCAGACTAAAGCCTATAGGTTGCCAATCAATTTTCAGCCCTTAAAATTAGTTCCACTAAATTAGCTTCTTTTAATTATGTTCTCCATCCTATCTTATACCCCCATAAGATTTTAGTCATATGACATACAAAATTATTGAATGGCTGACTTTCTACTTCCACCTTTTAAGAAGTCTGTGAAATTCAGTATACGTAATTTCAGGAAATCTGTGCAACTCAGAGATCTCATATACCCCTCTAAGTTTTTATCCAGAAGAATAGAAACAGTCTCCTTAATTCAACAGCTCTGTTCTTCAAATCATTCTCAGGAAATAAAACCTTTTGGACTTAATTCTATGGGAAAAATAAAAGTTCCCAGGTTCTGGTGAACTAGCTTTCAGGGTACAATTCCCTCTTTGCTCTGGTTGTCTGGTGTCCCTGGCCAGATCTGGCCCAGCCTGCTGTCATAAATGGCATTTAATAAGCATTCAATAGCCTAACTTATCTAGAATGAATTTATATTAGGTTTTTTCTTTCATCCTTTTGTCCAAATTTTCTTTTTATTTACTTCTAATGAGCATATTTCTGTAGGTTGCCTCAAGTTACTTTTTAAAACAAGGTAGAGGTATTAAATAAATTTTTTCCTATCTTAACGACTCCTAACAAAAATGCCTTTTCACTGGGTCCTTGTAGGTGTATTAAAATACGTATCAACTGATATTTAAAACATCATGCTCCCTACTTTACTTCAAAGTAGCTGTGGGACTGAAATGCTCTAAAACCCTGAAGAAATCGTGTATAGTAAATCTCCCACTCCCTACCCCCAGACTGGAAAATTCTACCTACATATAGCCAACAAGACAGCATGGTCAGAAATTGGCTCAAGCCTCTCAACAATTCATCTAAAAGAGCTGATTGGATTTTAGAACAGAGAGATCAGAATGAGGCAAATTAAGCATGGTAAACTATGCTAAAGAAATTTCCCTGTTGGGCTGCCCCTTACATGAGTGTAAATATGACTTCAAAGGGAAGGGAAAGGTCAGCCTGAGTTGGCCCTAGCCACCATCCCTGTCATTTCATGCTCCCTCACAATCAGCAGAAGTCCTATGGGCCCACAAATGTTTTTAACTAAAAAGAAAATTTTTGCCCTGTGGTCATTATATCTACTGGGGAGAAAGAGAGGTTATCCATTTTTTATCCTCTCTTCCGTAATCAACAGGTCTTTTGAAGAGATAATATTCAATTAATTTTCTTTTTCTTTCTTTCTTTTTTGAACATTAAACATTTTGGTGGTTTAAATGGGTTTAGTCAATTCTAGGACATGGATAGGGTGTCAGCAATGCCCCCAACCTAATGTCATTAAGTGTTCAACAATGACTTTAAAATAAGAAGCTCTTTGGAAGTTATGTCTTTGAAGTTTCATTAATTAGTCATATCATTGGGAATGTATGGCTAAAGTAAATTACAGTGTTTAAAATATCTACTCTTTCAATGTGAAAAATGAAAGGCTCCTGCTACCTTGTCTTTATACTAATGAAGATATTATTAATTGGTTTAGCAAAAACATAGATCTAACCATAATGTGCAACAGTTATTAAAGATAATTAACTACAGATCATTGGTTTGAAACATCTAGTCCAAAATGATTTCTGAAGGGCACATTATTCTACGAGATAAAATAATTAAATTTCTAAGTGCTGCATGAGACAACTGTGGCGTACGTAGTGTTTTAATTTCTTTTGTTCTATTCTCAGGGTACTTTTACTGTTTTAGGTTTTGAACAAGCTACCATGTTTCACAGTGAGCACTCTGTTCAGCATGTTTTACCGAAATCTTTCATGTCCATGGAAAAATTATGATTGAAAGAAAAAGATTACAATGACACTAGACCTAATAAAAAGCCCACATAAATTCAGCTTCTTTTTATTGGAGAGAGGAGTATGGTAAATCAAACAAATAGAAAACTAAACAAGTTACTTTAATGAAATATCTGTCCAACACATTCCTCACAGAATATATTTAAAAAAAAATTGAAAGCCTCACATTTGCAAAATAAATAAGGGAAAATATAAGTATAGGTAAATGCCAGGCACTCTTGGATTAAAGAATAATGTGATTATGTCGATTTGTATAAAATAAAATTTAACAATTACTATAAAAACAATTGAGGCACTGCAATAGAAGGCTGTTTATTAGAAGCTCTAAGATTGGGGGCAAAAAATTCTGGCTAAATAGCTCAGATAATAATAATAGTGGTTTTAGGAATTCTAAACAAAAGTATGACCATAACATTGGTAGCCCTTTAAGATGCTTGTTGAGCTGGGTGCCATGGTTAGCGTGCCAGTCCTACACACCAGGGGCAGCAGGTTTGAAACTTGCCTGGGACTGATTAACCAAAAAGGGGTGGGGGGAGCTGGGCACTGTGGCTCAAGCCTGTAGTCCTAGAACTCTAGGAGGCCAAATAGGATAGATTGCTGGAGCTCAGGAGTTTAAGACAGGCCTGAGCAAGACCAAGATCCCATCTCTAAAAAAATAGCCAGGCATTGGGGCAGGCAACCTGTAGTCCCAGCTAATTGGGAGACTGAGGCAAGAAGATTGCTTGAGCCCAAGTGTTTGAGGTTGCTGTGAGGTACGATGTCACAGCGCTCTACCTAGGGTGACAGAGTGAGACTCTGTTTACAAAAAAAAAAAAAAAAAAGATGTTCCTTGGTGATCATGTTTAGAATAAGGCCTGAAGACTATATTAGTGTCAATATCAGGTGTCCAAATTTTTGTGACCAAGAACTTGCTTTGTATAAAACCAGCAAGGAAATATAATAGTGATGGGCTTTCCTTTAAGAAGCAATTCAAATTCATATTAAGTCTAAATTTAAGGGAGGCCTGGAAAGGGCCATGTGTTTTGAATCCCAGCTCAAGCCTTAGGTATAAATTATTATTTTCAGAAATATTATTAATATCTTACTTTAATACAGTAAGTGTGTACTTGGTAAGATAGAATTAAAAAGGCATAAAAATAAAGGCCTTTCTCACTAGAATAGAAGTTTAAAGACATGACTGAATGAGAACATTTTAAACATGCTAAGTTTATACTGATGCTGATTTTATGTACTTTGAAGAACAAAACCAAAATGTTTAATGCATGCCTTTTTTGGTCTAACATGCAATAAAATGTAGAAATCCCTAAGAAATGTAAAGCATGGAAGGAAAATAGGTTTGGGGGCTGAGAATGAGTGATGTCCTAAGAATGAGTGACTTCATCACAACCTCCTTAGTATAGGCCAGTATTTTTGAACATGCATACTGTGGATTGTTAGTTCCTTAAAACAAGGAAAAATGGTTTTTTGGTCAAAGGCTTGAAAATATAGCATACTATCTCCTCGTTTTATAGATCCATGGAACATAGAAGCAAAATTAAAGGCTCTGAGAAGTACTGCAATTGCAATATCCACTTAACCTCCACCTCATTCTTTATTTTCCTGAATGATCATCCATGGGGAATTATTACTCCTTATAACACTGAAGAGGACTCTAACCTAAGGTAGAATACTTCATAAAGGTAAGTTGGATTTGATTTCTGGACCCCAAAGTCCCTTTCTGTACTTCTCTGATGGAATCAAATTCTCTCACCTTTATCCACTAATGACTTTCTTCCCACTGAAACCACTTTTAAGGCTTTTTTTTTTTTTTTTTCCCGAGACAGAGTCTCACTCCATTGGCCTAGGATTGATGCTGTGGCATCATCACAGCTCACAGCAACCTCAAACTCCTGGGCTCAAGTTATCCTCTTGCCTCAGCCTCCAGAGTAGCTGGGGCTACAGGTACCTGCCATAACACCTGGGTAAGTTCTATGTTTTTAGTAGAGACAGGGTAGTGCTCTTGTTCAGGCTGGTCTTGAACTCCTGAACTCAAGCAATCCACCTGCCTCAGCCTCCCAAAGTGCTAGGATTATATAGACAAGAGCCATTGTGCCTAGCCCATTTTTAAGGCTTTTGTTAGATGTTTGCAACTTAGTAGTTTAGTTGCCTTCTTATTTTTCCTAGGCATATTTGCTAGGAAATGTTTTATTCTATTTGTGGACTAAAAGACAAAAAAAAGAAAACCCACCCAAATATCTGGTGGTATGAAGCTTAGAATGGAGGTAAATGAGGCTATTTCAGTCTTGCTGACCGTGTAACAAATGAATGCTCCTTTCCTAGACGAGGAGGCAGAGGCCTGGTGTGAACAACCAGCTTGCCCAAGTTGGCCTGAGGTCCTTTTATTGGCAAATGCAGGGCTTTTCCATTAATCTGTGTTCTCTTATATTTTTGCATATGTGTCTAAAGGAAAGTATGCCAGATGTGACCAGAAGTCCCAAACTGGTAGCCTCCAAGGAACATTTAACACGCAGATGTTATTTATTTGTCTGCCTAGCAGTTAATTTAAAAAATACAGAGAATTATTCATAGATGCCAACATTTAAAGTTCAGGAGATTCCGCGTAATAGTCTAGATTCTGTCTTCTCCCAAGAAAGCAGAGGAACGTCTAGTATCGTCTCTCAGTTACAGCCACTCAGTTTAGAAAGGGCATGGCCTTAGTATTATCTGTTGGGTGTTATCTTGATCACTCCCTAATGGCTCCATGGCATGAAGCAATAGTCAGTTCTCATTTATTGCCTCATTCCCATTGTTGGTTAGTTGTGTGGGTTTGGGGGCTTCTCCTATTTTCTATTCCTCAGTCTCAACAACTTTACATATCCTACCTTTCTGTTATGATTCTTTTCCCTCTGAAAACATTTTTATTTTTTATTTATTTATTTATTTATTTATTTATTTATTTATTTATTTATTTATTTATTTATTTATTTATTTATTTGAGACAGAGTCTCACTATCTCACCCTGGGTAGAGTGCTATAGAATCACAGCTCATAGCAACCTCAAACTCTGGGGCTTAAGCTATTCTCTTGCCTCAGCCTCCCAAGTAGCTGTGACTACAGGTGCCTGCCCCAAGGCCTGGCTATTTTTTGGTTGCATTTGTCATTACTGTTTAGCAGGCCCAGGCCAGTCTCGAACCCACCAGCCTGAGTGTATGTGGTCAGTGCCCCACTCACTGAACTATGGGCGCCCAGCCACCTTGTTTGTTTTTGTTAATAGGGAAGTACTTTAAGTTGATTGCCAGGATGTTACCATTAGATAAGTAATTGGAACCTGTTGGTACTCAGAATTCCAGGAGAAATCAAGGGCCCAACCACTGCTTTGGGTCACCCTGATTAAAAGCTTTGGCTATTCCAAATCCTGACGTGCTGGCTTGCTGGTAGGTTCTGGCCCTCCCACATTGCACAGGGCCCAGAAGACAGCAGCGTATTGCACTGGTGCTTACATCATGCTTTGGTCAGAAGGCTGTCTTTCCCTTCATCTTCGAATATTATGCATCTTTTCATGGGAAAAGCATCCCCAGTGATTGCAACAATAGCTCAATGGTTCATGACATTTAACAAATGTTGGTGTTTTCTTCTCCCACTAGATTCCAATCTTTACAGCCTCAGGGATGTATGATACATGTTTTCAGATAAAATAGTAGAACTTTCCATGGGCCACATAATCATGTTTGATGGCTCACCAGCAATAGATGGGTTTTAGCGAAGAAGGCAGCTTGCTTTTGTCTTTTCCTGAAAATCGGAAAACGGAGTGGTCAACACGCTCATTATCATGTGGCCCCCAGAGGAACCTGAGCTCTAAAGCCCGAGCCCAGCCGTGGCCTTCCCGGCCTCCTGCTTTGAGTGGCAGTGTTGCCGGCGCCTGTCCTCCTCTGCCGCTGCCAGGGAGCTGCAGGGAGGTTATGGATGTGCTGTAATCAGATGGAGAGGTGGAACCATCTGCTCTAACTTCCCAAGTTATTGTTGGCTCAGTATCTGCAGCTTTGGTTTGAGTCTTTTAACAGTTCATTTAACTAAGGAGGAGGGAGTGGATTCAGAATAGGAGACCCTTGGTGTGGGTGAAGTTTCTTTATAGATTTTCTGTTCCCACTTTTCTAACAGTCCTCTCTCAAACCCACTCTCTCTCCTTCTTTTAAATCTCCCTTTTTCTTTTTTGCTTTCTTTTTTGACAAGGAATTGCTTACTCCTAGATGGTTACTGAGTCAGTTTTTTCCAGCACTCACTCTGAGATATTTACCACCAACTATTGCTTACTCATGATAGTTCAAGTGCTTGGTACATAGTGTCTCCTGGGCTATTCTTGTTGCGTTTGAACTGCATCCAATAACACGGATTCTTACCAAACTGCCAGTACCACAAAGTGCGTCCTGTTAACATGGGTTTTGTAGATGCTTTTTAAAAAAGACTATTGAGCAACTATTTGACAACTTCTTTCCTGGGTTATAGCCTCAGAGAAGAAGGATTAGAAAGAATTAGAAAGAATCTTCTATTTTTGGTCCTTTTTGGTCCTCATCATTTATCTCTCCCTTAAAATTTTGCTCTCTATTCCCAATCTCTCTTTCTCTCTCTTTTTCTTATTTGTTTTCCTTTCTGTTCCTCCCTGCCTTTCTCTTTAAAACATATTCCCTATCTGTATATAAAAACCACTTCCCCTCCAGAAAAAAATGATGACTTTATTTAAAAGACATCACACATCTCCAACCTGCTCTAAATACTTTCTTACTTTTCACTGGTACAATTAGATCTCTATCCAAAGATATATCTGACTTACTCTTGTTTCAGTGACTTAACTGCTCATTGATCTCTCTTCGCCTTCCTTAATAAGTTTTTTTTTAATTGACAGTTTCCTTTTAAAATTTAAGGAAGCATCAAGGGCAACATATCAAAAGAGGCTTGCATTTGAACATGCATATTTAGATAGAAAATAAAGCTTGCTTAGCTGATATTTGTTTTTCTGTTATTAATTTACTGTAGAAAACTATAAGAAAAACCACAGCCGAAAAAAGAAGTACAATTCAAGTCCTCTCAGGAGAGAGCTTATATTGCCAAAAAGAAAAATAAAATGTGTCCTGATCAATTCACCGATAAAAACAAACAAACAAACAAACAAAAACTCCATTATGATGCATTTTCTTCTTTCTGACCTTCAGCTTTTCCCCACTCAGCTCAAAGGCAGCCTCAGAGTCCTTCTCACTCCAGGGCCGGCAAAGGGCAGGCTCCGGCAACAGAATGCCAGGGACTGGCCTCTGGAATCCCTTCGGCATCCCTGGGCGCTCTGAGAGCTTCACTCCCAGACATTCAGTCATCTGTGGACAGCAGCCGGGGCCAAATCTTCTGTTGTGTCTGTTCAACAACTATTTCCTAGTAGACCTATTTATCTCATTTCAGGTGAATAGCGCCTATTGCCGCACAAATGATTGAGGGTAGGAATTCCGATGCTTTGGTTGTATGAAGGCTGACACGATGTTTTCGAAGGAGTACCAGAATCAAGAGATTTGAATTTGAATCCTGTCTCTGTCAGGTACCAACAGTTGATGGGTGGCTGCCAGAGGCAGGATTAACTTGTCTTCTTCATGGAGTCACCAGGATTTTCTCGTCCCTCGTTTCCTGTAATTTGTTAATAACAAAAAACTACTCACTTCACAGGGTTGATTGCAGGGACTAAAGGGGTCAATGATGATCCAGGTTGAAACCCAGACACCTGTGGGAGCTGGGCAGTACCGCTGTCTGAGAGCCCGGGGGCTGGTGTAAGATTGACACACTCAGGGGCAGTCTCTGGCTTGGAGGGTGTGGTGGTGCCTGTGAGAAGCTTTCTGTCCTTCTCAGAGGCAGCTGTTCCTCTCTGGCTCCAGTTGGCTTTTGTAATGGAAAAAATGCAGACCTGGTGTTGCCAGATTTTCCGGGAAACTGGAAATCCGGACTTTTATGTGAAACCTCACAATTTTTAGTTTTTGGCAATTAATTCAAATTTAAAGCTCAGCGCAAGCCAAACAAAACACATCTGCAGGCCACATCAGCCCTTTGAGGTTCCAGTTGTGACCTGTGATATACGTGGACATGTTTATAATAGAACCTGCCTCAGTACAGATATTCCATAAATATTTGCTTCATCACATGTGATATCCAACATGAGAAAAGAAAAATAACTAATGTAAGATTTTTAGAAAGTTATTAGATTGCTCACTCTTAAAGAACAGATTTATTACTTACCTCACATATTAACACATTTATTAGTCTTAGGCACTATTACGTTAAAATGCTTAACCTGGGTAAAACTTGTCTTTTGGAAAATTTAATTGCGACTTCATAACAGAAATTTAAATTTTGTTAGAAAATGTACATTTAAAAGATAGCCAAGGCACTTTTGAATCATATTAAGAAAAACTCAATTTTTTTCCTTTGTTAAACCTTTTTAAAGCTAATTTTTAAAATTAAGATTGTACATCTTTGTGGTATACAGTATGATGTTTGATACATTCAACATTGTGGAATGAGTACTCAGCATATTCATTACCTCATATACTTGATATATTTGTTCATCCTGAGAATACTTAAAATCTACTCTGCAGGCAATTTTCAGGTATATAATAATACATTGTTATAACTACAGTCACCAAAATACAGATGGTTCAAGATGTCTTGAACCTTTTTTCTCCTGTCTAACTGAAATTCCGTGCCCTTTAACTAACGTCTCCCCAACTCTCCCCAGGCCCAGCCTCTGGTAACCACAGGAAAATTTGTGTTTCTGATCTTCCCCCTTGGGCTCAGAAGAGCAGGACCTGGTGTTGACTGCTACGTCTTCGTCTTGCTCACTCCTTAAGTAGTTTAACTTACTTTTTAACTGTTACATGCCAACGAAACAGGTTGCTTAATTGGTTTGACCTTTCACAGTATTTTTTAATTTTTCAATCTTAGTTTCATAGTTCCATCTGGCCCTTTAAAACGACATCTGGTTAACTGTACTTAACCAGCTGATCACTGTACAGTTATTTTTAAATGTAATGTATGCTTAAACAGATGTTATTTTTATAGATGTGGATCTAAACTGCACTTGTGTGCGTGCTATGTCTGCATAAACTCTTTCTGCAATTCAAATGTTGACACCCAAAATTACAAGCCAGAATGCGTATGAACTCCACTATTACGGTAGTGCACTTTTGTGCTGCTTGTTAGGTAAACATCAATTCAGTTCTTTTTTTCCCTCTTCATTGCACATAAATAAAACATTAGCATTTAGTTTATAAAGTGATGAACATTTTGCTGTGTTGGATTTAGCTTTATAAATACAACTGCTGTCAGCAAGAAAAAGGATTTATTGAATAAATAATAAGAAAGCTAAGGGAAAATGAAAATATATATATTATGCAAAACATGGTGTCTGTCAACAGGTCACAAAGGGGCTTCCATGCTCTGGGTGTTGCACCTGAAGATAATTCTATATCTGAGGCACTAGCCCTGAGCCGTTCTGGACCTCCTTCTCATGATATATGTCCTAGATTTAATCCAAGAAGCATGGTATAGAAAATAAAATAAAATAATTTTATGTATATTTTATGTACAAAATAGTACATTTGTGAATGCTTAATTTTTCAGGGCATAATTGACATTTAGAACAATTCAAATGTCTTCTTATAAAAACATGGAAAACATAAAACCTAAATGGCCATTAGGAAAAGATGATAAAAAGAAAACCTGAAAGGCCATTCAATCCTATGGTTTTATTTTAGAGTCTTTTTTTCTATCAGGGAAAAAGAAAAGAAGATGACAAGCAGTTTCTATATAGATTGAAAAGTATCCTAAATTTAAAAAAAGAAGAAAAGTATTCTAATCACAAAAGCATCTTAGCATTGAGCACATCTTTTTTTTTTCAGAGAAGAACTCAATCTCGCTAAATGGAGAGATCTCCAAAGAACCTTCCAAGGAGCGGGTGTGCACACTGACACGTTGAAGCTGCCTAACTGGAGACAAAGAAAGTGGTCACTTTGAAAATACTGTACTGAGAACTTTAAAAAGTATTCTCAAGGTTAAAAATTGCTGTTATACATAGTACCACAGTAATTGATAGACATTTTCTCTCTCCAGAGTCCATTTTCTGTGAAAAACACCACGTAACATCTGTTCATAAACAGTCCTTCTGTGAAAACACTGACACAGGTCTTGAGCTTCCACCGGCTCAATTCCCCTGCCAGTGCAGATGGCACGATGTATTTGTACAGCTGAAGCCCTCGTAACAGGAGCCCGGCTGGATCTCCAGGTGAGACTTGGGGCACACACGGGCTGCTGGTCCACCCACCTTGCCCCAAGTCGTTCAAGGAGCTCCTTCTGACACAAAGACAAATTGTTTCCCACTTTTGTGTGAGATTCCTCAGAAAAATCACCTTTGGCAATCAACATATAACTCTACAGAGATAAGGGACATTCCTCATCTTTTAAAAAAGATTCTACCAAACACATTAATGAAAAACTAATTGGGGTTACAGAGGTATTTGGGAAACTAAATATGACCGTGATCATTCTGTCGCCTTTTTTTTTTTTTTTTTTTTTTAATTTTGCCTCTGTGCTTTATGTGTGGTGTATAACTAGAATTAATTATTGCCACTAAAAGCAAAAAGTTTGGGGTGAAGGGTTTAAATAATCAATGTTCAATTTTTCAATAATGACCATGAGAAGGAAACTGTCCTTACAATGCAGGAAATTATCTCCCTCATAACTGCCTTTCCTTTCTCCCATTACACATGAAATGAAAAAGCTCTACCAGGAGACAAGTTTTTCACTGAGCACTGGCAGAGAAACACTTGAGAGCCTTTCGAACCCTGGTGAGCTTTCGTTGCTTTTCAAATCCAGTTCTCCTATTAATCACCAAGATGTTGGGCCTTTGGCATTTTCTAAAACTTTTCTTTCTTAGAAAGTACACACATTCCAAGGACGAGCATAGCCTTTTTCTCATGACCTGGAGAAAGGGCAACTTTAAGTAAAAGCAGGATGCTGAAGCTTCCGAACGGTTCAGAGGCTGTGAACATCCCCCAAATAAACAGACCGAGGAAGCGATACACACGCGTGCTCTGCGTTTATTTGTACCTGTCTTTGATTACACAGCTGAAATACATACGAAATTCACCATAGGAGAAACATGTCTACGGAAACCTAATGTAACATAAACTATTCGTATTGTATTCTTCATGAAAACCACAGGCAAGTTCTTGTATTTGACCAGCTGGGGTCAAAACTGCTACCCAGGGCTTGGGGCTGTTTTTTCACTCTAGCTTCAATCTCCATTTTACACATGAGGACATGAGGTTTCCTGTTTGTGCATTCATTGCAAAGGTGCCTTTTTTTTTTTTTATAGCATTTATAAACTCTCAATGTATTAATAATCTTCCTAGAGGCTTATCAGCTCAGGCTATGAAATTATCTTTGGTAATGATTTGCAAGAGACAAAATAGGTTATTTGAGAGTATGATGTTTGGATGTTGGTGGAAGGCAGATGAACTAAAGAATCTGGAGAAATTATTCTTGGGGGAAGGGCGATATAGAAGCCTGCTTCTATATTGGGGGTCCCGGGGGGACAGGAAACACAGTTACAGTTGCTCTTCTTTGGGTATCTCTCATTCATACAATAAACCTCATTTGAAACATAGAAAAAAATCAAAATGAAAACAAGTTGGATCTTCAGATCACACACTGAGACTGTTTTTCACTAAATAGTGAACTATATTGTTGTGGTGCAGGTTATGAGGAACAGAAGGGATCAAATTCAAATCAGATTTTACACTAGAGAAAACATTTAATATGTGATGTTAGGCAAAACTCTTGTGGTTTTGGTTGTTAGTTTCTTTTTATTGACACTTCAGTTTCTTTATTTTTTTTCTTTTAGAAAACTGACAGTTGTGGGATGTGCATTCACTTTTACCTGGTGTAGATGTATAAGGATTAAAACGGCTCAATTTTTTTAAAAAACTATTTTTATTGTATTCAACATTACCACAGTGTAACAGTCTCATTGTGGCATTATTTATAATAGTGATAAAAATGGAAATAATAGAGATATCTAATAATAGCAGACTGATTAATTAACTATTAGCATGAGAAAATTATGTCATTATGTTAAGTGAAAAAATCAAAATAACAATTGTATATACACTACAAAATTTCAACTAGGTATATAACATAGACAAGCATAAAAAAAGACCTGAAGCTAGGCACAGTGCCACATGCCTCTAGTTCAGCTACTCGGGAGGTTGAGGTGGGAGGCTCCCTGGAGCTCAGAAGTTCAAGGCCAGCTGAGGCAACGTAGTCTATACCAGCTTACAACAAATAACTATTTCTGGGTGGTAAGTTTAGGGATTATTTTTCTTTTTTTCTTTTTTTTTATGTGTTTTCTAAATGTTTTACATTGAACATACATGGCTTTAAAAATCAGAAAAAAAAGTGATGAAAAAGCATGAAAGGCATTTTCTCCTAAGAAAGGCATTTTTTTGGTGACTTGAACAAGAATGTAAGTTGATATGAAGTTATATTGAGTTATAGTTTTGATAGAATTTTATGAAATTTATAAAGGATAATTTAGGAATATCTTCCCTCCCCTAAAGGTACCGTATATACTCGAGTGTAAGCCAAGTTTTTTTGGCACAAAATTTGTGCCGAAATACCCGAACTCGGCACAAATTTCGTGCCGAAAAAACTCGGCTTATACTAGAGTATATACGGTACTTCAGAGGCAGTCATAATGTGTCCCCTAGATGCTGAAATAACGTGCTAGATGATTTCTCTGACATTAATCTCTGCCTTCCTTCCTTCTTTCCTCCTTCTCTCCTTCCCCTCCATCTCTCTTTCCTTCCTTTCCTTTTTTTCTACCTTCCTTAATAAATATTATTGATTTCTAATTCCATGCCAGGTGCTCTGAGTGCAGTTTGAGACAGAGAAGCCATTTACATTCCACATTTACTAAGCTTTACATGTACCCTTGTAAGCTGCACCACAGGTGTGATCCCACCAATCACCCTTCCCCTCTCCCTTCCCCATATTCTTAGGTTATAACTGGGTGGAATATAAATGTCTTAACACAATAACTAAGAAAATGCCACGAAGGCTATGTTAACCAGTGTGATGAAAATGTGTCAAACAGTCTATAAAACCAGCGTATGGTGCCCCATGATCACAGTAATGTACACAGCTATGATTTAACAATAAAAAAAAAAAAAAGGAAAAAAAAGAAACAGAGAAGCCCTGGTGGAATTAGTAGCCGAAGAGGGGAGACACCCAATGAACAAATAAGAACATGACAGTTGTGTGCCGTGCACAGGTGGAAAGACAGACCCTGGCAGGCTAGCCATCCCTGCCATCAGCAGAGTAAGAGGGCAGTCCTCTCTTTGGCAGTGACATCAGTGTTAAGACCTGAAAGCAGAGGAGGGAACTAACTGGTTCAGCCCGATGCGGGAGGATGCTCTAGGGAGTATGATGGAAGTGTCCCTATGCATCGAACTTAAACATAAACCCTATCTTAAACCCTATCCAAACTCCAGGAGTGCCTAACACACAGGAAGCACTCAGATATTTACTGAATTGGCTTGATTTGGAAGATATGCCACTTAAGTCTTCAAAACAGTAGGATCTAGGGTGGCTGAGTTAAATCTTACCAGTTTCATGTTAATCCTGTCTCTGAAAACTACCTGACTTCCATGAAGTCTATTTTGTAACCAGACAGGCTCGGATTCACTGCTCTTAAATTTTGAAATCCTTCCTCATACAGATGTGGAGACATGGGATAGTTTAAAATGCCTTCTTAATTTAAATGGAGTGGAAGCTTATCTCTGTTTTATGCCTTGATGTCAAGTCAGTGATAAAATCGAATATCAGATGATGTAGAATTAATGCTGAATTCCTGTCACTACGCTCCAATCAAATTTCTAATAATTTTAACACAGCCTTAAATGATCAGTTAGGATTGTCTGCGTACGTGGCTAGCTGCTTACAATTCTTCATGTTTTTCCTCAATAAAAATATTTTGGCTTCATCTCAAAATCATCAAAAAGACTAGACATACGTTGGTCCAAACCACTCATTCTTTTTGAAATTGTAGCAATTACTTTCCACAAAGAAGATGCCCACCCAGCTGGAAGAAAGCTGCAAAAGTGAAAGAATTTTTGCCTTGATTGAGGCCAAGAGTGGCTTTGAGTTATTTTTCCCCACTAGGTTGATCAAATCAAGCATTAGTGATCTTAAAAATATAAACAGTCCGACATCTCTCAGCCTGATGAGTGCAAAGACATATCTGCCACGAATGAGAAAAATATCAGACGCTCTCAAATAAGATCAAATTTAAGAACCAAGAAAAAATATACTCTGAGCCCATGAGCGATAACACCGATTGTGCAGAAGAGTGCCTGGTAAGAGAAGGTTGGTGATGATAAATACAGGAATGGTGACCCTTCCACCTCCAATAAAAACAAGACGTTGATCACGAAACTCATATTTCCAGTCTCTGGCATTTAAGTTCTATCACAAATAACTATTGCCTTCCAGACATGTATAATTGATCCTACTTGTATCAACAGTAAGTTCCTTTTCAGTTATTTTTTTCCACGTTAACTTCTTTTTAGAAGGTATTATTTTCCTTAAATGGCATTTCCACTGACAACTGTGCTGAATGCACTGTGTAATTATCATGTCTTCAGTTTCTTTTCCTCCAGTTCTTTTTAATTACAAAATAATATCCTTTTGAAGAGTGCATCTTTGATATCTCAACCATCGTTGGGTCAATATAGCAGTGTGTTCTCATTATCAACATATTTTAATTATTTCAGTCTTCCTAATGCCCTATTTTTGATTTCCACGTATTGCCAGGTAATTATGTTTGTATCAGGATAAATAATTAGCATTCTCTGGAGCAGAACGACTATTTCCTTTCTTTTCTCTCTCTCTCTTTTTAAAGACATGGCAACATAATAAACAGACAGGCATCTACCTGGATTGACTAAATGTGGTCTTTCCTTGGGGCAAGAGTAATTTCTGGTGACTCAAGAATTGTTTTTGGTAAAGCTCAGAACTGCTTGGAGCCAGAACTCCTGGCCTCCTAATTCTTCTTTAAACAGAGCAGTGCTGCCTTCACTGCACTGATAAATTTTCCTTTGTCCTCTTCGTGCCTAAATTCATCCCCTCCCATCCCCCCACTAAGCAGGGAATGCAAAGGAATTGCTATATTGTTTTCCCATCTAGAAAAACATCTTAAAGTAAATTCTAACTACATAAGGTAGCAAAAACATGAACAATTTCCCAAATATTTATTGAGAAGAACTTATGCATGATATACAAATTTAAAAACAAAGTGAAATAGGATAAAGTTCTTCTGTAGGTGATGTTTTTTTGAAAAGGCCATGAGCTAACTGAACAGTGCAAAGTGTGTTATGGCAAAGATTTACAATAGATTTCATTTCCTTGTTGTTAATGTGAAAACTGCTTTTTTTAGCACTTTGGGAGTATATATTCCTCTAAGGTGCTATTTCACAAGGAGGGGAAAGGTACTATGGGATTAGCCATGTGACCTTGGACAAGTCACTTGTCTGCGAAGTTGGGCTGAGAAGAGGAACCAGGTTCTCTTTTTGTAATGCCAGGTTTGTAATGCCTGTTGTCACTGGAAGACCACTTGCAAACTCCTATAATCCTACCAGTTTGACATCCCAACAATTTCAATAATTTCTCAAATTATTTTGGCTGTTCTTTGATTTATGCCCAATTTTGAAAGCCTCAGGTCTCCTGTAGGTCTGCTGTAGGACACAACCCTTTAGAAAGTGTGACTGCCACACAACAGGAGAAGGAAGCTCCCCTCCCCACATTCACCCAACAGTAAAACTTAGGCAGTGTTATTATTAAATTCTCAGCTTCCTGGTTTTATCTGTTTTCCTTCCTTCCTTTATTTTTCAAGTCTGATAAATGTGTTGTTAATTCTCAATATCCCTCTCTAGCTGCTGATTACTGGGCTATGGGCCAATGACACAACATTGAAACGTCTGTTCTAATTCCCACTTTTGTAACAGGGTTCAACTGCAGCTTGCCTTTATTTTTGAGAAGTCAATATTCTTATATATAAGGAATAAATATCTGGCAAGTTGATAAATTCCCCAGTGGGAACGAACACTGTCAGAAGCCCCGGAATTTCCATGTAGAAGGGATCCTGAGGGAGGAGACAGAAGGAAAGCTCTTTACCATATCTAAAAGACCATCAGATGAAGCAGGGCATTTACTTCATACGTCTCTGAAATGTCAGTCTTGGACTGGTTGGCCCAAGTTATAACTGTCACAGATATTATGGAAAAAGAAATTTGAAAGAAGTTCAGATTTTATGACTACCCTGGAACAATTCTGCCTAGCACTGTATTAATGAATAGTAAATAAGTATGGTCATTCTCAAGTGGTATGACAATACTACAGCATTTTGTAATCTGTATTCTAGACCTAGGAAAAACATTTGAATTTCTAATCCCACTATGTATTTCACTGAATTCATGCTTCTGTAGCTTCAGAATCTTACCTGTCCTAAAGCCATAAGAAAGAAGTAAGCCTTTTATAAAATCATATAATAAAATACAGTAGAGTACCCACTGAGTGCAAGGCTGCATCTTTTGGGGGAAAGCTATTGTAATAGCATTTAGGCAACATAAAGTATATCTTCTATTATCATGTAATATTTCACTAGGCATATGGTACATGGTGCCAGTGTAGAGACACATTTCACAATTCAGGTCCAAGTATTTTCTCTTCTTTCTGGAACCCTAAAATGATGTCATCATCTCTGTTCTTGCCACATTGCAATATTTGAAAAAGAGGTCACAAGGAGAAGCAAAGAAGGGGAAAAGAAAAAGAAAAAAAAAAAAAGAGAGAGAGAAAACAAAACTATGAAGTCATTTCATGCTCAATGATAGAAAAGGTGTTTCAATTTTCACAGAAAGAGTACTACACTGAGATTTAGGCAAACTCCAACATAACAAATTAGATATTGCAATTTCCTTTATGTTTCATATTTTTTGAATATAATTCTTCAAACACTGAAATCTGAGGCAATATATAAACAAATTTTAATGCATAACTTAATTTTTATCACTTGTTCTTCCTGCAATAAAAGCATTTAACAAGAAGAAAACAGAAAGAATTACTAGGATTTTAAAGATTTAAATCAGACAACTGATTCACTATTTAAGACATAGTATGAACTTCTTTTTTCTGCAGTTTATGGCCAGGGCTGGGTTTGAACCCACCACCTCTGGCATATGGGGCCAGCACCCTACTCCTCTGAGCCACAGGCACCGTCCTTATAGTATGAACTTCTTAAGCATGTCAGCTGAGGGTGACTACCACGTAAACAAACTTTTTAAAAACAAGTTTAGGAAAAATAATACTGATTCTGGCATGTCTAGATAACATCAAGGAGAAGCTATACAATTTAGGAAAATTTTATTTTTAACAGAAGATTAAAAAAGTTCTGAGTAACATGACTTTTCAATAAAAGGCCCTTTCATCTGAAATCTGTACACAATAAATAATATCTAGTAAACACAGGACCATTTTTAGAAATGGCTGAAATCCTGTAGCAACATAAAAATTATTATCATTTATCTTGTAAAATCATCTTTTGAACCCCAAGACAATATTTTACAAGATTCATGTAACTGTGATGGGCGTTTATAACCAAATAAAGGAATTAATTTTGAATATCTATAAACTAAGTGGCTGTGACAATTGACACAAACAAAGGGGGATTTGAACAAATTAAGTCTTAAGCTCTGTGTCTTAGAAATAAGATGTCTTTGCAGTACTGTAAGAAAAGTCACAAAGAAGTTGCATCCTTACAAATTTTACTTGACTATTTAAAACAAAATGAAATTGTTTCTCATTCTGCTTTCACTGTCCCTTATCTCATTTCTCACTTGCTTTAAACTTCATTTGCAAAATTAAGTTTTACTCCTGCTTAGAAATAAACATTTCAGGCATTCCCAAAGAAATAACTCAAATTAAGACATATTTTAAAATGTAACCAAAAGTTTTTAAAATGATAAAGCATAAACATTTATTTCCTGTTTTTCAACAATATGTGATTATAAACATGGTAATGTCCTATCTGCAACATTTTTCTATAAAATAGCAACAAAACCATTTTATACTTCCAGGGGTGGGGGTGGGGGTGGGGGTGGGAAAGGCTGAGAGTTCTGCCTTCAGCAGACAAATAGAGGGGAAAAAAATTCTGTCTGAATAAGCATTTTAAAAAATTGTTTCTGAACCAGTGAGTATGATTATTGGGGAGCAACAATAGTCAGTATTCTGCATTGCCCCATTTCTTAAAAATTTTTTGAAATAATAGGATATGTTGTTGCTGACAATAAATTTTAATTTTTTCATATGGAACCCTATGGTAAGAATTATTCATACTCTAAAAAGACTGAAATATTATTAATTTTCTTAAAATTAATAGCATGAAAGCTGTCTGGGGACCAAAAAAAGGCTGTGCAGTCCTATATTTGCCAGTGTTCTCTAATCCACTTCAATAGAGAAATAATATAGAAAAATATTTTCCAGGTAGCAAGAAATTCAATATCAGGCAGTGCCTGTGTGCCTGGGGCTCAAAGGAGTAGGGTGCCAGCCCCATATGCCAGAGGTGGTGGGTTCAAACCCAGTCCTGCCCCAAAACCACAAAAAAAAAAAAAAAAGAAAAGAAAAAAGAAATTTAATGTCAAATGTAGTAAAGTAGACATATTTTAAAACTATTATTTTCTAAAAGTTACCCCTCAAACCTTCCCTCTATTTATGTGCACGTGTCATTCATTTTTAATCTTTGCTTTGTTCAAAGTGCAGATTCTCCTGTTAAACATTCTGGGTTCAAATGTTGACTTCATGTCTTGCTAGCTTGGAACCAAGGTATATACTGTCTGAAGTGCAGCTCTCCATCAGTAAAAAAAATGGAGATTACAATCTATAACAATGGTTCATGACAAATAATCAATGGATGCAGTTCCTATGTTGTCTTTTTAATAATATTGTTACTGTCATTACTATAGAAAATTAATCCTCAAATTTCCACTCAAATGTTTTCCTGAAATCAATTGGTGGATTATTTTTAACCAGGAGATCAGCATCGTATACACGAATGATTTTAATCTCTGTCCCAGGTTTGTGTTATAACTCCACTTCTGTGATTTAAAAAAGTCACGATTCCTAAAAGAACAGTTGGTTCTTCACCTGTAAAAAAGAGATAAGAATATATGCCTCTAATTTTTGAGTAAATTAAATAAGTTTATGTATATAAATCAGAGAATACTCTGCAACTGCTATTAATTGTGACAAAACAAACAACTTATTTTTTTTTTAAAGAAAAGATTTCACAATTAAATGTCTGTGAATATTGTTGTGGTGAAACAATTTTTATGATCAATGTGAGTTTTATCTTTTTGCTTCTCTCATTTCACTGTGGCATTAAATGTATTATGTTAAGTAGTTGAAATCAGGTTGAATATAACTCATTCTGGTCCACTTGCTGAAACACGCCAATCGAATGTTTTCCAATTTTCTCACATAATATTTCTCTTGTCCTTTGGGGTCATGTGGAAATTTCTGCAGGGAAAATAGTCTAACTACTGTGAAACTGATCAAAGTATTGCTACAAATACTGCCTAAAGGACAAATGATATGAACCCTTCCATTTTCAACACATCTGCAAATGTTCTTTTTTAATTTGTGTGTCAATGAGTGAGCATAGCTGACTGAACTCCCTCCCCCTGAGCACCTGCCATACACCTGACATGTGTAATTGAATTTAAGAAAAATTGATAAATGACATTAACTTTTAGGAATTAGCAAATTTATGTAATAGAACAATACTCCAATCCTACAAAGCCAGACATTTAGCAAGAATTTAAGTGTTTTAACTGTAAATCTATTTCTCAAATTTGAGTTAATATGCTGGTTCCTAAAAATATTAGCATACATAAATATTGCTTTTGTACCCTTTTGAGAATTGTGTATGTTGGTGCATAAACTTCTCCATGATGTGTACCACTAAGGGTCATTTCCGTGCAATTTCACATTATCTCAGCTTGATTCTTGTCTTGCACTGGCACAATTCATATTTTTTAGACATATATTTTTAAACAATGAATTGTATCTTATTTTTCTAAATGACCCCTTAAGTAAAAATAAATAAAATATTTGCTTTGTATGCAGTGTGTATCTCTAAAGGAAAATTAAGCTTTAAAAATAGCAGACTCTAAAAAACTGGCTAATTTGTTAATTTCTTTCATTTTACTTTTCATATTGATTGTCATAAGTGAAGTCATTCGATAGCGCTTTACACATACATTTTAAAGATTACAAATGAATAGACTGGTCCTGGCCTGCGTCATGTATACATGAAGAAATGTAGAAATGTATAAAGAAATACAGATAAAAATGACAATTTCTTTCTGAAAATCTGAATGTGAAGCTCTGCATGTTAACATAATTTTCAAAATGTCAAATAATATTAATTATAATAAAGTCTTTTCAATTAGGAATGTTAGGATGGAGATTAGAACAGAGAAATGTATGCTTTCTTTCATTTGCAGTGGGTTGATTTTGGCCACAGGATTTATTTGACTGACTAGCTGGTTGGGCATATGCCTTCTTCCTCTCTCTCACTTCAGGTATTTCCACGTCCCAGACTAACTTCCAGAACAAAGTAAATCTGTGCTGTAATGCAATGATTTTTTTTTCCATTAAGAGTTTTACTAGAATTTTAAAATATTCTATAATATAAATGAAATTTATTCCAGAACTTCAGGTAATATAGTCCTTATATACATTAAGTATACTGAGGGCTTTTTCTCTATTTAAAGACACTAAAACATGCCATCTTAACATTCTGTTTAACTTAAAGTTGGTCACAATTTCAGGTTTTCAGCTCCTGTGGTTTTCCTTTCACCAATTTATTACTGTTTTTATTTTTCTATATAAGGTTTCTTATTAAATTATAAATGAAAGTATATGTTCGTGGCAGTATTCTAAACATATTACTTTGAATAATAGAAGTGTTTATTTCTTTTAAACTCTAAATGACATACTCTGCACCAGCTAAATGTTCGCCAACAATATAACAAAATATAAATCATCTGGTGGAGACCACATCCTCCAATATAACTAGGTCTATATTCACAGGAACTCATGGAAAATTTTTTTCTGCACTGTTTGAGAGAGTATGCTCAATGTTTTGCTATTGTTTATTCTTCAATAACTAATCACCCTTCTTGGTCTTCCAAAAGTTCTTGGCATTTTACTAGTTTACACATTGATTGAATGCCATCCTCAGAATTGCTTTTGGCACCAACCCAACTGCTGTGATAATCAGCTATAAGATTTATTCCAGTCGAGAAGTGTTATAAACATCAGGATTCATAAGGCACTGCACAGAAAATGAATACCGATGCTTCGAGATGGTTGAAAACTTCGTGTACACTAATCCACAAACACTATTGCCAGGCTTTATGTTAACTACGTGTGAGCTTTGATTTTATGAAAAAAAGGCAAGGTCATTAGAGTTGATGATTTAATATGTGTATTAATCATGATTAGCCAGTTTAGCAAACTGAAGTGATTTAATTTCAAAAAGGCTAATATAGAAAAATCACAGAGACTATTTTAAAAGCCCCACCTTTATAAAAAATATAGAATTCACTACTATTCATGATCTGACACATTTTGTGCAATATGTTATATTTACATTGGTTGATGGGTGGAGAGAAAGTACAAAAAAGTATAAAGGAAGTGAAAAAATTCAAAGAGAAACAGCTGCAGATAAATGCGCTAAGCCAGAAGAGAGTCATTAGGAGAAATGAGGTGAGAGAAAAACAGAATGCAGAAGCATTTCTTAAACAAAAGGCTCAAGGCAACAAAAAACACAACGTACAATTTAGAGAATGCCGAGAAGAAAAGAGTGAAGAATATGAATGCTAAGTAGGCGAAAAGAAAAACCGAGGCAGCTAAAATTTTGGAAAGTCACAGAAATAAATAGATTATTCCACTAATTTACAAGTACTAAAGACAGATGTCTGGGTGAATTTGGGAAGCTTCAAAAGAATCATGGAAGAAGAAGATCAGTGTCAAATCTACAAGGGTGGAAGTCTTTCCACAGTATTCACCGTTCTGGTGGGACCCCAAGGCCACTTAGGATTCACCCAGAACTTACCCAGGAAAATTTTCCCAGATTCCCCAAATGTAAGCTCTGAGACCACCATTTTATTACTCATCTGTTTCCTAATGTAATTCTCTTTTCCCCAGGTACACACAAACTCCGGAAAATTCTGGTAGGACAACCTCACCCGTATGGCGCAAAGCTTACTGCAGTAGTTGAAGGAGTAGCAGGCACTCAAAAACATTTTTTTGAATGAAAAAATAAATGAATAAGTCCATGACTGAGAGAATGGACCAACTACTTCATGCCCAGTAATCCTGTCTCAGGTTAGAACAGAAAAAGAAAGCAAGGGTCAGATATAAAGGGAAGGAAGAAACTCTTCTGAAGGGCTTGTGAATGTCTGGGGAAGGAAGCAGAAGAGGAAACTTGAGGAAATAGAGTTTATGGTTTGTCAAGAGTAAAACTAGAAACTAAGAGGTACGTGGAATGAAGGAGATGGAAATAGAAATTGGATTTGAAATATAATTGATAATCCAAAGAAGCATCTAATAAAACATGTAGTAACACTTATATGTTTTGAATATTAGAGTCTCAACTACCAGCTATAATGTTGAAATTATAAAATAGTGATATAACAAATTCTTGCACTTTGGTTATTTCTTCAGAAAATAATATATTTTTTTAACTCAAACTTCTAATGAAATGATAAGTAATAATCTTTATTTATTGGGCACATGTTACATGCCAGTTACTGTCTATTCTTGCACTTACTTTATCAAGTCTCACAATTACCATATATGGGAATGGCTATTGTACCTGCGTATTCTGGCTGTACTGGGTCATTTCTCTCACACTGTTTAACCGCTCCCATCCTATATGCTATCCCCCCCTCTTCTGACACCCCTTTGGTGGAAGGTTGCTATGTGTCTTTCATGCTGCCAGTTCTTCACAGTCCTTGTCAGACCTGTCAACACACTGTAGGATGAATATGTACAGGTCACATTGAAGATGGCATTGCTGACCTAGTACATGCTGTAAACACACCTATGATGTGTTTCTTTGCAAAGTGTTCCCAAAGAGAAACTGACTTCTCTGTGCACAGCTGTGCTGACCAGGTGCATCCCAAAGAGTTGACTACAGTTGCTAAAAGCAGAAGCTGTGGCTGGAGATGGGCAGGCTGAGGAGTTCCTTTCTGCCTAACCCTTTGGGCCACTGTCCAATCTTTACAGAGCACTACACTCAGAATATCCAGCTAAGACCGTGAGGAGCAAACACCAGCACAGCCAGGTGGATATGAGTTCCAATCTTCTCTCCAACATATGGAAGTCAGACAATTGAGTTTGCAAACTCATCCTAGAAAAAGTGCTACATACCTCATTGCTGAATATCACTGCGGTCCCCTTCAAAGTACTGCCCTTGGGGAGCTATGCATGGAAGCCAATGTCTAGTCCACCCTTCAAAGCCATTTTGGAAATCTTTTTCAGTGCTGACATCATACTTGCTGTGGGAGCTTGGGTACTACTACACTAGGTTTAACCTGAGTTCAACTTCCACCTTTGTAAACTGGAGAGGACAACACGTCGTCTGCAGAAGTGCTGTAGAGATTATATTAGATGCTTGTAAAAGTATCTACCATGGTGTCTGGCACATAGTAGGTGCTCAATAAATGGGAACCAATGATTTTACAAGAGATAGATGGTATTCTGTAGTGCTTTTTGAAATTTTCTGGCTAACTGGGAAAATAAAGTATCACAACAAGTAATATCTATATAAAGCAGGATTTGGTTGACTCTACAGTCTTTATCTTTTTTTGCTAAGTGTCCCCCTTTCTGTCTCCTCCTCCTTCCTCTGGCCCCTTCATCTTGGGTGAACACATACATAGTGCTTTGCTTTCCTTTCTCTATCTTCCGTCTTTCGTTCACGTAATCCCGTGGCATATTAATCTATTTCTGAATTGCAAAGCCCTCCATCTCAGTCACTGTATCGACTCTCTTAAGAAGATTTTGGGGCATTATGTTGAATTCAGAATGACCACCTTGCACTCACAGTCCCGTATCTTATCTTGTGTTCTCATTAGCGTCCCCACATGCTCCACTCCCACTTTTCTTCATTTTTGCCTAAGGCAACACCATGCTTCCAGTGTCCCAAGCTAGAAGTCCTTTCCTACTATATGTTCTTAGACATGTTTTTGTTTTTTTTTTTTCATTTCCACTCCATCAAAACTCTGGCCCCATCTCTTCAAGGACCTGACTTGGAACTCTAGTGCCTACATGAATTTCTTGAACTCTAAGTATGAGAAATAAGAGTTTGGAAATCTTGCTATTTCAGTGACTATTCATATGTTATTCCTTTGGAAAGCAGAAACAAGGGCTCTTTTGCATCAAAACTTGTAATTCTAAAATTTGAAGAAAGGCTCTCTGAGCAAGTGTACTGGCCCACCTGTCCTTAGCAGAGACCATTTAGCAAGTTCACGAGGCCAGGTTCTCTTTATACTCACACTATGAAATGGAACCTGTCAATTTAAATGAGGGAAACTTTAATTGTTGTTCGTAGGTGTTAGCACACAGAGGATGTGACTAAACATTTTTGCATGTGTGAAAGGTAGGAATGAAGTAAAAACATGTTTATAAAATTCATATACTGTTGGAAAATAGTGACCATAATCATAAGAATATACTTATTTGCAGTAGAAGAATAAATGAAGTGTTATTGAAGTTGCCTTTTAAATTTCCTTTTTGTTTATTTGTCTGAATTATACTTTAAAATATCACTTCCCCCTCTTCCCTGGTATGTTTTTCATATTGCATAGGCCTTCCTTCTGTTTCTAGACATTCTGCATTTCATTATTATTATTATTTTTTTTTTTTGGAAGGGATGAAGTGTCCAAAACAAATCAGGATGAACAAAGGGGATAATTTTTGGATTTGAGGTTTCAGAAACTTGATCCTAGATCAATGGGAAAGACACATGTATACATGCAAGGGAGGAAATGAAGCTTCCCATCTCCTTCTGAGAATGGTGATGATTTCCTCAGTGGAAGGGAGGGGAAAGACAGATGCTGGAAAGCAGGGTAAGGGCCACAGGTGTGGGGTAGGGGCCACCCACTCAGGAGTGGAGATGACATCCAGTCACTCAGGCTTCCCTGGAGCAGGTAACCCCTGGGACTAACGTGTTAGAGTCCACTGAACGCTAATTAAGTGCCCTCAGACTCATCCACTGGCCATTCATGCAAAAATAATTTATGGTTTCTCCAAAGAGACACATTACTCACCCTTGTATTTAGTATCATCTCTAAAAAGGCAAAAATATGACTTTTAAAAATAGTTTGCTCACCAGTAATAGAAAACACCAGAGAGATTTATCAAGAATTTGTAAGATCTGAATGAAACATAGATATGAAATACTATATAGCTATTAAATATATGTTTATACATATATGGTATACAAGTACTATAGATATATATAGTGCTTGAATTAGAGAAAACCCAGAGGAAAATCCTTCAAATGCCAATGCTCATTTTTTCATTACGTACCTAATATAAAATGTAATCAAGGGCACAAGAGAAATTGAAGACATTGACAAAACAATTCTAAGATTCAATAACTTTTTACACTCTCAGCTTTCTTTGCTCTTCCTTCACAACCCTAACACACACAGGTGAGCTACACAATAAACTTTTCAATACTCCTTACACACTGCCCCCCTGCTTCTTGGCTGGTTGTCAACGTCAACTCCTTCCTCCAGGCCTGGCCCAATGTTAAGGAACAGGGCTCCATGGAACAGACACAGTGGGGTTTAGGACTGGTTCTCTCCTTCATGTGTTATAAAAGTGGACAATTAACCAGTCTTCTCCAAGACTTGTTAGTTCTTGGGAAATAATTGCTCCATCTACAGCAAATAAGTAAATAAAAGGAAAGCATAGGAAAGTCCTTTGGGGTATACATTGAAGACATACAATATTGATACCGTTCTTTGTGAGGTCATCCCTCCTTTTCTTAAATTTCAAAATTCTAGATGAAAAAACTGGAATGTTCCCAACACCCAGAATTAACTGATAAATATTGGAGATAATGGATTCCCTGAATATACTGGCTTGGTCATTACGTAAAATAACACACGTGCCCCTTAAATGCATACAAAACACTACTATTTCTTGTCCCCAAATCCTCAGGCATTGAACTGTTCTGTTTTGTTTTGTTTTTTTTTTTTTTTTTTTGATTGTTTGTTTGATTTTTACTTTTCTTTTGGCAGTAAAATGTACGTAACATCAAAATTTACCATTTTAACCATTTCAAAGTGGTATTAAGTATATTTGCAAATTTTCAGATACTTAAATTATCAAGTATTGATTGTAAAGAAATATATTAAAATTTTAAAAAGAATTTTTAAAGCTTATAAAGTGAGGTGGATTAACACAAATATTAGGGAAACAATACTATTGGAAAGTAAAGGAGAAAAAAAATTGAGACATTTTAATGAAAATGCCCACAGTTTGAGATACTAAAAACTAGATCAAGTACATTTGAATCATTTAATTCAAAGAATCATTTGATGTCTTAGAGAATATTGTTTTAATTCCCTGAAATTCTTCATGTGATCTCTTCCAATATGTTAGTGCTCCATAATATAATATTTTTATAGTGAGTTCCTGACTAACTTTAACATTGTTCTTATATGTAAATATTACCTGCTTATGATATTCCACTTCTAGAATGTATTTCCAGAATGTATTGTGATAAAGGCAAACATTATATGTATTTTTCAGTTTGTAAACTCTAGGATGTATGAAAGGACTTGTGAATAGAGTAAAATCTATGACCCAGGGTCCAGAAGCAGCTTTGAAATATTAAAGTCTGGGAGATCTGCTAGGTATTAAAGATTACTTTTATTTGTAAACATAAACATGGGCACAAAACAGGTGAATAAAATTTTACAGGCAGGCAAATAATAATAACCTGGGATGCTTAAAAAATTACAACAAATGAGATGTTTTATTTGACTAACATTTAAGAACTCTTCAAAAACATGAGCTCTAACCTCTTCCTGCTAATAGTAAACAAAGGATGAAATCACATAAACAGAAAATGAAAACTTTAACCCATTGCTATATTGTCTCATTTCCAAAATGTCAATACCCAGATGATCGGGTGTCAGCAAAGCTTCTATTCTTAATACTCACCTCTAATGGGAATTCAGGTGAGGATCAAATATATTTCAAAGGAAAAAGCCACATTTGTAATCATCAAATTAATACAGCAACATTATCTACTATATGAGAAGGGTTTGGGCAAAATTGGTTACATTTGACTTCTACCTACTTCAGGATAGAAATGCCAGTTAATTTGTCTCATCTGACCAAAACTGAACAAAAATTTGTGTTCAAAATTTGTGCTATGTAAAACAGAAATTCAACAAAAATATTTGTGAACAGGTGATCTTTGCTTTGCATGGTACTAAGTTAACTGAAACGTACGCACCATGTCCTCCCTAAAGCCAGGACTGCTTAAAGCTTTTTTTTTTTTTTTTTCCCTTGGCACAAATAACAAGCAAATACCATGGAGCAAAATGTAATAGTCTCACTATATGGGTAAGATATGGAAGTCTTCAAGCACTTTAAAATATCCTTTGTTTTCCCAAATACCATACTGTTTTTATAAAATAAGGAGAGAGGAATGGAATTTAATTTGCACTCAGTTACACTGATTAATACAAATGCTGTCTTTATCTGAGAATATTATTCTAGGGTCTATTTAACGTGACTGTAAAGTCACAGATTACCATATATAACCTTAAGTGAAACTTAAAATGCTCATTCCCGTGAGCTTTATTTTATATTCTGAATTCAGATAAGTACATTCTATTATGAAATGCTCTTTTTAAAAAGGACTCTACAAGCACAAACAGATGGATTAATTACATTAAAAACTGACACGTTAAGTATAAAGTTAAAGAAGCCAAACTTATGCAAATAGAAAATTTATCATTTAATACCCAATTGAATCTAAATGAATTCTTTTTTACTGTCATCAGGTTTCAAAACATTTCAGGCATGGGATAAGAGGCAATTTATCTGGCATCAAAGAAATCTGAGAAAATAATTTTTCCTTCCTTTCATATTTTGAGAAGAATCAACTTTTATTTATAGACTAAAAAAAAAAAAAAAACCTTTAGGATAGAGACTTTTTTAGAGTGGGTCAATCTAAGGAAAACCTAGACCTTTCATTTTCCTAAATCAGCATTTTCTTTTTCCAAACCTTATTGTCCTTATCTCATATTGCTGGGAAAATAGCAATTACAGAGTAACAGAAGGTTCACTTTTCTCCAGAGCACTTTCCTGGGCAGAGTCACCAATTAAAAATATTGCCAGATTTTAAACGATATTATAATAGACAAGTAATTTTTTTCTTGCTCACTTTTATAAATCAGAAGGAACACAACTATCTAGTAGAAGCTGTAAATGTATTACATTTCTCTACTGATTACTTATTAATTTTTGCAAAACTATGTGCGTAACTACAAACTAGAATATGTATTTCAGTGGTTAAGACCACAGACTCCGGAACCAGCTGTATGTAACCGCTGCCAAGTTATTTATCCCCTCTGTGCCTCAGTCTTCTCATCAATAACATGGGATAGTAATAGTATCTAGCCCACAGTGTTAGATACTACAAGAAGCTTTCAGAAGAACACAATAACTGTTCAACAAATACTGCAAAAATAAAAAGAAATATATATAACCACAAAAGCCTGACAAAATTATTGTATGTGTGTGTAGGGGTTAGAGTTCCATTTTGAAGTAAATTTTAAGTATCTTCCTATTTATTTTCCATTTTATTTTCTAAGTATTTTCCTCCAAACAGTGCTACTTGGATAACAAAGGGTCAGACCCATAATTTACCTTATCTTCAAAACTTTCTAAGTCAATTTTTCTCTGTCACAGCCTGAGAGAGAGGACAGGCAGGGCACACATCAGAATCTCCAGGAAGTCATGCAGATTCATAGATGAGTTCTTTGATTATGTTCTTGGTAATTTTAATTCTGAGACCAGCCCTTTTGCACTGCTCTTCCCTAGATCCCCCAAAGCAATAATTCATAGTTCATTACAAAACAACCATTTAGCAGTGGTCAAGGAAAATAGAGCTGTTGTAAAGCCGACTCTAGAATCAAAAGTCTCATAGAAAACCAATTAAAATAAGACTGGGAGAATTATTTAAACATATTTGTCAATAACTGTCCTATATTTGCATATGCAAATCTAAAAATTCTTTTTATGAACATACCAAATATGACTTCTTTTTATTTGTAATAATAGCAGTAGTAATAATGGCTGTAATTTGCTTATGTGGCAGATATTACGATAAACCCTCTGTATGGATTATATCATTTTATTTCATATAGCTCCACAGGGGAGTAACTATTACACCTCATGACATAGAGAGTTTAAGTTACTTATCGAGTGGCCAGGGTCCAGATTTGAATCGGATTTTTCTGACTTCAGAACTCATGCATTTAACCTTAATTTTATAAATTACAGTGTTTGCTTGGTCTCATTCTCCTTGCTATAGAAATGATCACGGCACTCTTCCTAACTGTACTCAGACATAGGAAAATCACCTCCACCTGAGGGATTTTCAGGACACAGCTCTCTCCCACCTGGAACCCTGGAACTGGGTTTATCATCACTCTAATTTTATTCTTCAGATGTCAACTGTGTCTTTGGACATAAAAGAGAACAAACTTTTGAAATAATTTCCAAGGACTTCTGATCCTTTCCACTTGCTAAAACTTTCAAGTATTAAGATATGAATTATATGTCAGATTCTTAAATCAGATGTAAAACTATGAAAGACTTAAACAGCTTTCAAGATCAAGTTGTGAGGCTAGATATATTTGAAAGTGAAATGACATGTACTCAATTTTAATGTTAGAATTCAAGTTACTTAAACTTAGCTGAAGCAGTTAGTCACGTGGTTTGTGTGTGGAAAACAGACAAAAATATTGAGTCCATTTTAATAGTGAGAACATACGGACTAGGTGGAAAATTTAATGGAAGCATCTTTCTCCCAGCTTCCTTGCTTGTTATTATATTTCAAGCAACAGCTCTGCCCTGCCAAGTCCTCATACTATACTGAATTTAGAACTCTATGGGCACATGCTTTCAGCAGAAAGATTCCTTTACCACAATATTAGTAATTTCAGAAAGCTTATTTGAATGTCAGTGGAAATTTCGGGTGCCCCAACAATATATTGATTTCCAAAAGTAGAAATGTGGTTCTAATATAACTGCTTGCAAATATTACTGTCGTCCTCTTTGGGGCTATATTTATTTTTGAAAAATGAAAATGATAGTTTTATTTTAGCAAGAACAAGTATGGGAATCTTTAATTTAAAAGACATTGGTGAATCTTGCATAATTGCTTCAGCACTGAATTTAACACTGAGTTTTCCATGTGAACTCAGATATTCAAATAGATGGCTGGAGTGAGGCTCCCAGGGAAAGTGTTTGGAGATTAACCATGTTGCCCACATTTATCTAGGATGTATGGAAAATTTATGGTAGGCATATGAAGGGATGTTGTGTGGACATACTCAGCTCAAAAGAAATATGCTTAGTAGAAGACAGTGGGAGGGCACCCATGGGATGAGGGTAGAAATTCAGGAGCTAAAAGTGAAAGACATTTATCATTCAGGAAAAGAAAAGACGAGACACGTGAAAGCGATGTAGCTCAGCCCAGACAGATTCTCAACACTAACCGTGACACTCAGGTAAACAGTAGGGGAGGAAAGGCAGCTTTGTATTCTGATATGTCTAAGAAGCTTTACTCTGCCACAAAGTAAGACACCTTGTAAAATTGTGTAAACTATTCATAATTTTAAAAAGTCATTTTCCTTTCATTAATAAAGCAAAGCCTTTTCATATTAACAAATGCAGAAATAGAGATAAGAAGAAATAAGAATATAAAAGCCACTTATAAACATACTTTCAGAGGGAACCTGCATTAAGAATTTGGCACAGCTGGGCGTGTAATCCTAGGAGGCTGAGGGAGGTGGATTGTTCTAGGTCAGGAGTTTGAGACCAGCTTGAGCAAGAGCGAGACCCTGTCTCTACCAAGAATAGAAAAACCAGTGGGCGCCTGTAGTCCCAGCCATTCAGGAGGCTGAGGTAAGAGGATCACTTGAGCCCGAGAATTTGAGGTTCCTATGAGCAATTATGGGCAATGAAGTGAGACTCTGTCTCAAAAAAAAAAAAAAAACTTGCACAATTTCTTAAACGTCCATGTGAATGTGCTTGTGACCACTTATATAAAGCACAATTGAAAACAAAAAATAGGTACAATGTTTTGTAATCTGATTTCTGCACATTTGTTGATGACATCCTTCTCTGGGTTTAGTTTTTTGTTTTTTTTCTTTAAAACCTAATGACTACATGTGTACACAACAAGAGAAATTTAAATTCTGGGCTTAATTCTAGACCAACTTTGTTTTGGACCAACAAAGTGACTGCTGTGGATGTTGAAATAAAGGTGAAAAGACCATGTCATTTTGGATTTGTTATTATCCAAAGAAAAGATTACTGGGCAGAGCCAGAAATACATGATTCACACACTGGATTTTGACAAAAATACAGAGATGATAATAGTAAGATGTGCTACTGAATTTAAAAAGGATTATGACACATATATTTTTGCATTTCTTTATTCACACATTTATCCAAAAGTATTCTTTCCCTCAATATATAAGAAACATTAAAAGCACAAGTCGCAGTCAGACCATCTGGGTTTGAATCTTGGGTCCTAAGCCTCAGTATTCATGTCTACAGAATGGATGTGATAAAGGGCCTGGTTTATCTCACCACTGTGCCTGTGTGGTCATGCATTCCCTAAACACAGGTCACTATGGTTATTGTCAGTATACTCTAGTTATTTACTAGTGTCTTCCAGTTACTTGGAACTCTCCAACAAAATTTTTCAAGTACTAGAATTATCTTCTTTAAAGTCAGGGACAATAATACTTTGCTTACAATTGGCTCCAGTCATATCTGTCTGACTTTGAACAGGTGCAAAAACAAATATGCAAAAAACTATTTCCTATACCTGTCCTGTTTTGTAGCCTTTGTTCATTTTATCAGCTCCCTGTAACATCCTTTGATTGAATTAAAAAAATTTAAGTTAGCCAGAGTTGATTTCTGTTGTTAGCAAGTAGAGAATATCAACTGACACACTAACTCTGATGCCCCAAGGCCAGAATAAATAGTGTGTTCACTGAGAAAGAATTTTGCAGGGTAGCTATTTTACTACTTTTTCAGTTCATACAGAATATTTTCATGTGATGACAATGTTTCCTTTATTATATCATCTCAACAGTGGGAATGCGAATAATGAAAATTGATGTAAAGACTCAATTAACAAAGCAATTAACAAAGCAATTAACAAAGACTCTGGACTTGGACCTGGGTTCTAAATGCTGCTTTACCCCAGACTAGCTGAGGATTCTGCAGTGAAGCATGGAAACTCTGACCACCAAATTTCCTATCTGTACTATTGAGAAAATAATTTTGAACCTCATAGAGTTATTGCAAGCTCATATTGTGCTTACAAGACTTCCAGGAACATTATAAAAATTCTATAAATGCAGGCTGGGCATGGTGGCTCATACACACCTGTAATCCCAGCACTTGGGAAGCCAAGGCCAGGGGATTGCGTGAGTTCACATGTTCAAGTCCAGCCTGAGCCAGAGTGAGAACCCACCTCCGAAAATATAGCCTGGTGTTGTGGTGGGCGTTGGTTGTCCCAGTTGTTTGGGAGGCTGAGGCAAGAGGGTTGCTTATGCCCGAGAGTTTGAGGTTGCTGTGAGCTACGACAACCTTGGCACTCTACTGAGGATGACCAAGTGAGAAAATGCCTAAAAAAAAAAAAAAAAAAAGAAAAAGAAAAAGAAAACGAAAAGAAAATAAAGAAAAAGAAAAAGTAAAAAAGATTTCTATAAATGCTAAGAATAATAGTATAAATAATGGTTAATAAAAAGAACAGCCTGGACCAGCTCTGTGTTGAGTTAGTTGCATGAAGGATGATGCCCATGAAGTCCGGTGAGGGCCCTTAATCAGGGACCCACACTAATCTGATTGAATTCTCCTAAGTCACTAAAGCATGTTAACTAATGTTTAGTATTAGAGGAAACAAAGTTAAATATCGTACTCGCTAAATTAAATGTGAGTGCCTGAATTCTCTCATGAAGGCAGAGATTATAACATCAAATTGAAAAAAACTAGCTATGTTCTATTTATCATTTCTGATAGAAACTGTTAAAAATCAAAGGATGGGCAAAGGGTACCATCAAATGGATACAAAAGGAACATGAAAATGGGAGTAGTAATGCTAGGAGCAGACAAAGCGGAACTGAAGATCAAAAGCGTAAGGTAAGCAAGGTAGACGTTAAGAAATGAAAAGAGGGACATTTATAACAAACATGTTTACATTTCCAAACAAGTTGACAACTAATACATAAGGTAAAACCACTAGCTTTGTTAGGGGAACATAATAAAAATGAAATTAGAGTGAGCGTTTTTAACAGTCCTTGTGGAATCAAACAGATCTACTAAATAAAAAATAAGTTAAAACATTAAGAAAATGATTGATACACTTGGCTTATTAAACATACAGGGGTTTTTCAACCCTTACATAGATATCATTTACTTTTATATATCTATAGACTAGTTATAAAAATTAACCATTAAAAAACAATAGTTTAAAAGCATAGTTACATCTTTCAGCGTTCTTTTTTTAAAAAAATCTAATCTAAAAAATCTAAACTAATGAAATTAGCAATAAAGATGATAAAAGTAATTTTATCTATTTAGAAATACAATTTTTTACTCATAGGTAATTCCTGGGAAATCTTTAGGTAGAAAAATGAAATTTAATGCAATCTAGACAATACTGAGATAGAGACTATTTTACCCTAAACCTAGCAGGATAGTGAAAGCTATAATTGGAGGACTAGTCTTGGTCTTAAGAGCCTTTATTATTAAAAAAGACAGATAAAAATTAAAGTAAAGTTGTTAAAGGCATCTAAAAGAGACAAAGAAGAAGATAAAAAGAAATGAAGATAAGTCTTAAAATTAAGGACATGCTACTTAGGATGTGAATATTAAATAAGATGGATATATAAATCTGAATGCCAATTCTCAGAAATAGTAAAATAGCCCCCTTGTAAGCATGATTAGGAGCAGAAATGAAAAAAATGTATAAAAATAGATACGATTATGAATGAGAAGTGGGATATATAACCATAAATGCTGGAGAAATTAAATTTAAAGACCCTACTACCTGAAATTCTATGGCAGCAAACTAGAAATCTTAGACAAAATGAGTGTTTCATGGCAAAAGCATATTAACAAAATTACTCCCTGGAGAGAAGGATGATCTGAGTACCATTTACCCCGGAAGAGATCAGAAAGTGGTTAGGAAGAAGAAGAAGAAGTTACGAAGAAGTTATCAGTTCCAGATGTCTTTAAAGCTGAGCGTTACCCATCCTTTGAAAGATACTTTGCTGTCATAGAAAAGATTCAAACCACTTAGAAATTCTCCTGGAGTCATTTTATATTAATACCAAAACCTGGCAAAGACAGCACACCCAAAACCAAACATTAACTCGTCTTTAAAGAAAAATGCAAGATTCTAATTAAAATGTTAAAAATAAAACCCAGCTATGTATCAAAAAAAAAAAAATACACTTGATCAAGTCAGTGATTTAGCATCAGCCATAAATTAAAAAATGAAAATCCTATGATCATATATGTAGGCTCTAAGAAATCATTTGATAAAATTCATTCCTAATGAAAACTCTAAATCAAATAGGAATAGGAACTACTTAAGTAAAACAAAATATAGTTACCATGATCCAACAGAAATATCATCTGAAAATCATTTATCTTCCAGTTTGATTATGCCTTCTCTGTATTTTCTCACTTCTTTCTCCCTTCCATGAACAGACATTTATCGAATCCCTATTGTATATCAGGCCTGTGCTGAGCCCCCTTTCAAAATGAAAACATCAGCAAAAAAGAAAATTTTAAGAAAAGCCACATGTAAAAACATAGAAAATAAAATAAACAAAAAAGCAGCAAATGAAAACAGTACAGAAAAAGCGAAAAGACTCTGAGAATACGTTAAATATTACTAACCAAAGGAAACTCAGTTTTTGTATCCTGCATCTGAGGAGCAGTGGAATTTGGCTGTAAGCATATGACAAGTTGAAATGTTCCCTACAAATAGGGTCATTGACCCATTAACAAGGAGATGATCTCTATTTTTTTCTCAAAGATTTTGTTCACACTGAACAACAACTCCAACAGCAAAAAAAAAAAAAGATATCAGTAATAACTTATCACCAAAGGGAACAGCAAGTCTTTTTAGCTATTTCCCTGTTGCCTGCTCTCTCCGGTGTTTTACAAAGTTTGCATTTAATTAGAACGTCCTGAAGTGACTGCCTGCAGGTGAAGCTGCCATTATGCCACGGGGAGAGCTGACAGACAGCTTCAGGAGCGTTTAGTTAACAAATCATTACTTAGTGTTTGTAAGGCTTGCACCTGAACCCAAACAGAACGTGTAACTGTCTTGGAAGAACAAAGCCATCAATTGTAAAACAAACCTTGGGAAAGGCACCTAGGATCAGCAGGGAGGAGAAAGAAAGTTATTTTTTCAAATTGTTTATTTGAAGAGCAAGAAGGCTTCCCCCCCCCCCCCCCCAAGAGTAACATAAATTCGGAATCATTTTTAAAAAGCAACAAAGAAGATTTGAACAATGATTTTCTTGCTTTCTTTAAAAGACAAGTTGTGTATTTGTTATTTCAGTTGAAGAAAAAATAAAAAGGAAATGGAAAAGAATATTAAGAAACCGTTCACTTAAGAAAGGACTGTATGTGGCCTCTAACTTTTGTGTAAAGCAGGCTGCAACAGGGGATGTGGTTTTGTTATTGGAGAGAGAAATGCGACATTTTGTCACAACTCTGTATGGTGACTTGTAACTTCTGCCATACTCAGGATGCTTAATCCTCTGATTGCCAAGGCTATAAACAGGCAGGAGAAAGAAGGGCAGGGCTGAACCACATGCAGGACAGAAAAAACAGCTCAAAGCAGCGGCGTTAATAGTTATTTTTCAAAGACTATGAAAAGCATTGAAATTCTGATACCTCATTCTTATGACAAAAATTGTAATGAGAACAGGAAATGGTACCACATGAATCCATTGTCCTGACAATGATTTAATGAGAATGGGAAATGGTGAGAGCATAACTAATTCGCATTATGACCCTAAAGTTGTCATCTGTGGTTCTGCCCAGATGCTGCAGAATGAAGGATGTGGACATCAGCTGGGAGAGTGCAAAGGAGAGCTTAGGATGGTGACATTGCCTGGCCTGAAAGTGATGGCGGAACTGTGAGTGATGGAGGGCTAGGGCGGGGAGGGGCCCGTGGGGGATGGAAGCGCAGAGTTTGTCGAATGACAAAGTAGGAATACGTTTAAAGGTGGCCTGGGTTCCCAGAAAAAGACCCCCAGATAAGAAAGGAAGGAAAAGACCCCCAGATAAGGCAAAGACTACCATGGAAAATTTGAGACAAGAAGTAACCCAGAGGGTCAGAAGAGTGCACAAACAGGTGAGATCAGACCAGGACGGAGACTTAGTGTTTTATCTCTTCGGGGAGATTTTCAAGTTTGTTGAGTAGCAGTTAATTTGATGGCTCTAACATTATTTCTTGTCCTTCCTGACTGAAGTTTTACCTCCTACCTCTGATTTGAACAGTGTGTTGTATAAGGGGCTCTAACAAAGATACCCATCTCAGGCTGTGAAAGCTCTGAAATGAAGTGGTCAGTGAGAAAATAACATCAATTCCCCTCAACGATGTTGATAGAAACCAGCAGGTGACATCTCAAGGTTATTAAGAATTTAAAACCCACAGGTGGTAGATGGTAATTTGTTGTTAAATGGGCTTTGACCTATTTCTCTAGGTAACAACTCAGGTTCTAGAGAGTTTGGAGTACTACTGAATTATCTCAGAACTTCTAGACTTTGGTGACCATGCCACGTCAATTGTAATTGCTTATGTTTTAGGAAACACATTATCATACATGGAAACAATAAAGGTCAAGGAAACAGCAGGGAAGTTGAGAGATACATTTTTAAATCTGTATATTTTCGAGTTTGATTTGCACCCCTAAGTGCTGGCTAGCTGTAAAGTGTTTCTTTAGAAAATCTCTCGTGTAAAGTTGGCATAACATTTAGCATATTTCTGATAGATGAATACTGGGAAGTGATCAAATGATACAAACTTTTCTTTTGAGACAGAGTCTCACTATGTTACCTTCAGTAGAGTGCTCTGACGTCACAGCTCACAGCAACCTCAAACTCTTGGGTTTAAGCAATTCTCTTACCTCAGCCTCCCAAGCACCTGGGACTACAGGCATCCACCACAACGCCTGGCTATGTTTTGGTTGCAGTTGTCATTGTTTGGCAGGCATGGGCTGAGCTTGAACCTGCCTGCTTTTGGTGTGTGTGGCTGGTGCCCTACTCACTGAGCTACGGATGGACGCCAAGCCAATAATACAAACGTTTTGACAGAGATCCAATAGTCCGAACCTTTTGGAAGAGAAATCGTATTTCACTAATAACAATACCAGCACAGAAATTATATTCCTGTTCTCTCTATAAAATAATAACAACGGTAGTAATAAGAACGATAAAATATTGTCGTTTTTACATTCATTTTGCTCTTAGGATCTCTTATTTAAATGTAATGATAAAGAGAATGGTTCTGAAATTAAAAAGCAACTTTAATAAAAATGAAAAATTCTGTGATTCTCTCACCACTAGTCAAAAGCCTTTCAGACTAAGACAAATGGCTCTAAGCCATTAGAAAAAAATTACTTCAAACTTATGTGTGCCTAAGCCCTCCCTATTTTGCATTTTGATTCATATTTAAAATATTGATTCCATCAAATGGAGGAACAGTTAGTGTCAGCCAGAAGATGATGGAGAAAATGAAGTCAAAGGTGAACAATGTAAACAGTGGATTTATTTATTTACCCTTAGGTGAAGGTGCCATATTTCACTTAAATTGAACATTTATTCAATTTATTTTATTAATTTAATCCTCCTAAAGTACTACTTCACACTCTGATGCAATTTCAGATCAAACAGATCACTGTGTACTTGTTGAATTCATGGTTAATGATACATGAATTTATAATCTAGAATGATTCATAATTGAGTGAGCTACCTTATTTTACTTGCCTATTACAGGAGAGGTTCACAGTGAAAGTGTAACGGTCAAGGAAGAAATGTGAAAGATATTCTCAAAAGTTGAGCTGTACTATACTGTAATAATGTCTAGTGAAAATGAAATATTTAATGTCCATATTTAGGCTCTCACCCATTTATTACGTGGCCATGTAAGAGGTGTCAAATGCTGATGGGAATTTCAATTTGACCTGGCAAAAATGAAGTAAGCAACATACAGTATTTCATCCATTATGTCCACTTTCACAGTGAAGGATTGGCTCCATAATACTTTTATTCAATCCAATGTCAAGGTCTTAAAAACAAATTTTAAAAGCACTTAAGAGGTTCTCTTAACAGCTGTATTTAGTAACAAATGACAGATACCTATTAATGCAAGTACATCTTATATAAAATATTTTAATATGGATTTTAGGTGATAGTATGTGCTTATGAACATGAGGTGTAAATTGACACATCTCACTAGTGCTTTTAGATGAAAGATCCATTTAGTCCCATCTTCAAATTATGGATTGATACAATGTTCTGTGCCATAATGGCTCCAAAGGCATTGTTAGTGAGATGTATTATTCATGTTTTCAGATACTATTGTTTCGGTTCATAATAGAGTGCCTCACAATTGTGAGAAAAGTTTATAACAAACTAAAGAAAACTACCTATCGTACTTTCATAGGTCCCTGAGATGGTGCTGAGAATGTCTAGGTATTCTGTCCAGATCAGCCCTGGGCAAGAGCTCGGATTTAAGGAAATCAAAAGCTTTCAGTCCTGACTGACCTAGTCCTATCATAGAAGTACAGCACGTTTGAGATGGTATTTTTATCATTTACGTATGATCATTGGGTATTGTGGCTATTGTGAGGATTCCATTTGTATATTGTTGCCTTAGAAAGTAAAATGTTTAATTGAGTTAAAGTTAAATATATTTGAAATATGGACCAGTTTTTTCTTTTTAGCGATAAAGCAAATTATACAAGTATTTGTAGAGGCTGAACATTGTGAAACATGCTTCTGAAACTTTCGTGTGTGTACAAAAATCTCCAGGGGATCTTGTTCCAATCAGATTCTGATTCAGCAAATCTGGGGTGGGGCCTGGCATTCTGCATTTCTAGCAAGTTCTCTGTCTGGGTGACGCCCCAGCTGCTGGGCAGGGAACCAGTAAGTTTACAGAGGATCACTGCAGACGTCCAGAGAACTACCTCTGGTTAGGGACTTGCCAGTCTGTGCCTTAGTGTCCTCATCCTCATCACTTCATCACAACGTTACACTGAGAGAATGACATGAGAGGCTCACGTCCGGGCTGCTGCTTAGTCTTCTGTTGCTGCATGACAGACTACTGCATCTCTGGTGACCCTTTTGGAGCTTAATCACCTTATTTATAATCTTGTGCTTCACACCCAATAAATGTTTGTTTAAAACAGACCCTTGAGCGACTTCTAGTCTCTAAGTGAGGGCAATAATAGTTAATTATCAAGACCTCACAAGGCAGCAGATCTAATTAATAGAAAGTTCTTCCTACATTAATTGATATTTGCTATCTTTTAATAAGATATATTGCTTCTGGTTGTATGTCAGAAATGAGCAAAAATAGATTTAATCCTTTATCTGAATATCAGTATGGATATTTTATGACACACGGTTATTTCTGTTGCCTTTATACATTTTATTAAATTTTTTTCTCTTGTAACAGAACACCTTCACTTGGCTTAAAAAAAAAAAAAAAAAAAAAAAAAGGAAGGTATTGTAACAGATGCTGTTGTTCCATGGCCCTGTTTCTTGGGTTTACTTCCTGTGCTCCTACGGCCAGTAAGGTGTCCTGACTCAGGGAGGGACATCTGATGGGCACTTTTCATTGTCTGTGGGAGTGGCCCAGTAGTATTCCACCCCACCAGGGTAACCTGGTTATTAATACTCTGTCTGTTGCTTCTTTCCCTTGCCTGCCTCCTGAATCTCCTAAATAAACTGCTTGCTCCAAAATTCCTCATCTCAGAATCAGCTTCTGGGAAAACCAAATCAACTCAGGTATAAAGTAAAAAGTCTCCCTCCAGTGCTTGTCCCTGTCCTTCCTCTGCCCAGAATCTCACCCTCAATAGGTAAACTATGTTCTGAGTTTCTTTCCAAGCTTTCATTTTTATGACTCTCTGAGCAAATATAAATACTGACTCCTTTCTTTTAATATGAAGCATAACAAATTATATTCGATCTATTCTGTACTTTGCTTTCTCCACTTACTGTATCTAGGAAGTCTTTCAATATCAGTGTACAGAGAGCTGCTCCTTCCTTCTTCTGGTTGCACAGTGCTCATTGGATGCACCTGGCCAGTTGGGCCAACTCTTGCTGCTGTCCTTCCCCAGCTTAACCTTCCCACCCCCATTTTATTCAGTTACTTCTTGAATGACACAATTCAATCATTTTAGTCTCCTCTTCTGGTCACAAACCAACTCATTGATGTCATTCTCAAGATATTATATCTTATGCAGAAAATTATCCTACTATATATTATATGTAGTACGGTGGAAATGGAATACCACCTCCCCTTGCCTGGAGTAAAAGTGAAGCCTAAGGCAGCCTGTTCTCACTTTTGCATCCTAGAGTGATAATGAATTTGTAAATATGTAATGCCAATAATGGCTTTTTACAAGGAATTTCTCATCCTTTATTTAAATGTTATTTATATATACATAAAAGGTAAAACTTTACTTTTTTATATTTATTATATTCTACTTAATTAGTTTTGGCTTAGTGTCCTAGTCCATATTGACAACAAAATTATTAGATCCAATTTTTCAGCATTTAATATGTGTTGAGTCCTGTAACATGCATTTTATACTTATAATTTAATTAATTCCATCCTTATGAGTTTATTATTATCCTAATTTACAGGTGAAGAAACTTACCTTCAGAGAAGGTAAGTCTCTTGCTAGAGTCATGTAGCCAGCAAGTAGTGATGTTCATGAGTTGTATGACTCAGTCCTAATCCTACTGTCTGGAGAACCAGTGACCCTTTCCATATTGCCATATGTCAACTGCACACATGATATCATCTTAAGTTTGGGAGTTGGTAAAATTACAAAATTACAACCTGACTAGGAATGTCTCTATAAATGGATTCCCATAGAGAATATTCATCTGTTTAACACTGACCAATAATCAATATGATGGAGGTATTGCTATTCAAAAAGTTAATACATTTCAATAGATATTACCACGTCCTTTCACTATTGCCCACAAGAAAAAAAAAAAAAAAGAAAGAAAGAAACCAAACTCTTTATTAACTTTTCCTGCTGTTTTACTTTACGTAAATGGGATTTGATTGTTCTGACCTGTTGTTAATATTGTTACCAATACTGTGTACAATTTTCTATCATTTCTAATAATCAGAACAACCTCATTATGTTGTCACTTCTAAAATCTGAATTTTTCTACATTTAGGAAAAGAATAGCCGTATTCATTCATCTGTAGATTCTTGGCATTTCTCTCATGTCCAGAGTTCCTTGCAGATGACTAGGATGAGATCAGGTATTACAACTGCAAGTGGCAGGCTGGACCAACTCCACGAAAGCCTGGGGGCAACTCACTTCTAAAAGCCTCCTGGAGTCTGTTCACTGCCTCCCCAGGCTCCACACACGTCCCTTCCACCTCAGTTTGAGGCCATTTCTGGTGGAGGAGACAGAGGAGAGCGGCATCCAGTATTTTGCTTCCTCACTGTCATCTGTCAGTGATCCGCTGTCACTCTCATCTCTTCTAGGAGTTCCTTTTCCTCCAAACATTTTACTAAAAGCTCCTTTAAAAAAATCATTTTTAGAACATTTTAAAACAGGAAGGTTATTTTGAGACTTTGGCTTTTCATATATTATTCTTACATCCCGTGCCATTCTTCGTTCAAGTCTTGTGGTTTTTTTTTAATTTCTTAATTTTTCAAATTTTTTTCTTTTTATTACTCCTTCAGGTCATTTTGCACAAACTCCTTAGTTCTATTTGATATGCCATAGAATTTAATTTATTGAAGTCTTCTATCCCTTGAATACCTTCTCTTTTGCAATCACTGACCATGGATTTTATAAATGATTTTCAGTAGGTGTCTTAAGCTTTTCTGTGGTCTAGATTTCCCTTAGAATTTTGTTACCGGGTGGGAAGCAAGGCAATGTATCACAAATAGACCCTCTCCTCTTTCATTTGATATTCATGTCAAAATAAAACATTAACATAGTTTTAATATCTAATATTGTGTGATCTAGTTGTGTGAGACACTGAAGGGTCTGAACTTGAGGAAGTACAATATAAAAATATTAATAAAGTCTATTTGAAATAATATAAATTCTCCCTAACTTTAAAATGTCATGAGGACCTGTAGTTTAAAGTAGGTAATAGACCCAGTAAATTGTAAGTTGTGTTTCTGATACTCCTATAGCAGAACTCATCCCTTTACTATAATCACTTGAAACTCAGTGGAGTTGCACCTTTGCTGATTATTATGGGAGATTTCAATATTCTAACATTTGCTATTATTTAAAAGTCTTTGTTATTATGTTATAATAATGGATATCTTTAATTATATTCATATCTTTATACATTTTGAATTTATTTCAAATATCTCTGAAGCATCTGTTTTCTCATCTGTTCCACTGATTCAGCCTGGTCCTAGAGACCCTGTCCCATCTACGCAGCCTGGATCCTTTGCCTGGCTTTCCTCTTCCTCAGTAGGCCAGCACAGCAGCTTCACTTCCATTTGTTTCATATAATGGCTCCCACTTAGAATGACATTGGAGTAACTATTTTGTGGCAACACTATTTGAAAACCAATTGCCTGGAATCTACCTCTATCTAAACTGAGTATTCTATTCCTATGGTTTAATCTACTATGGGACAAGGTGGGAAAATGCAGTTGAACAAATGTGTTTCATCCAATCACTCTACATTCCCCTTAAAATGCCAAAGAAGATAAACACGAAGATACAGTTATCCAAAGCACAAGTAGAATTCCCTGTGACTTCGTTTTTGATAGGGGCGGGAGCTAAGTAATTCTTTCCTCTGTGAACTTTGGGGGAGGAGGGATTCTTGTACTACTACCAACAAAGTAAAAGAACTACTTTGTTTGCTGGTAGAAGAACAAAGTTCCCAGAATTAGCATCTTATATCAGAAACAGAAACTATGTTGACCAGGTAACGAAGAATACATCTCTTAACTCTTTTTTGAGTCATCTAAAACCAGCATTCTTCCACTTTCGATAGCTCCTCTCTATAAATTTATTATAAGGCCGCAGGGAAAAAATTGGATCTATAAAGATAAATGGACAGCTGTCAAGTTTTGTGGAAGATTCTACCACATTACTATCAGTCAAGGAATTCAATTATTCAAAAACTAAAAAAGAAAAAAAGAATTTCAATAACATTTAATAATATTGAGTAAAAAGCCATGTAGCAAGGTTCATGTAAATCCAGCAGTTTTTCAAGTATTCATGAATGTGTATATAACACAAGGGGAAATAATGCTAAATACATTTTCTAAACTATAGTGGGACAGAATACAGTTCCTGATTATGATAAAAAAGGTGAAATTAATATTAAAAATTAATAATTATAAATATATTTAGAGAAACCCCCAATTAATCTAAAATAAAATTAAATATGTAATTATTAATATTTTTGGAGATGATAAAAATAAGATTGCAGAAATAAAACACGACTTGAGTATTAGAATTTTGATACACTATTTTCCTTTCTTAAGATGTGTATACATTTTGGGGCGCCTTCTGTATAATCCTCACTGAAATCTTGTATGCTGTGTCTTTGGAATATAACAAAATAACTATACTTCATTTGGAGAAAACCAAATGTGTGCTATTAATAATATATTGAAAAAATAAAACATAAATAATAATAAGGGGTTTTCCAACCTAACATTAAATATATAGTGTATATATGACAATGTAAAAGAACTTGGTATGTGACAGGGAAAGCATTATAAACTAATAAAGAATGATGAAAGCTAACATATGTTGAAAAAAATATTTTTATATAAAAAAAAGGAACGTGCTAGCTCCTCATACCTTACAGTAGAATAAGTTCCAAGATACCAGATGTATTACAGTTTTTGAAAAAGATGAACACATAAAATGTAGACGAAAGTGGTGGGGATGGTTCAATAATTTTAATATATAGCACACATTTTAAATATGAAACTATCTGAAAAAGAATATAGATACCTCTTTTTATGAAGAAAAAGACTAGTATTTTGCAAATATAAGTTAAAAAAAATCAACCTATGCAGAGGGACAAAAAGCACCAGCAATATTGAAGTGCAGCGTGACAAGCTGGGCAGGAGACTTGAGCATCTGCACGTGGTGGGTTAGTACCTGTTACACAGGAAAGGCAAAAAAAGGAAACACTCCCAGTAGAAATTTCCAGTGGAAAAATAAGCTAAGAAGAAGAAGAAAGGACTTCAGAGATGAAGAAATAAAAGTCCTTAATATTTATGTGAAAAGATGTAGTACCTTAAAACATCAATGTAACATTGATATTTCAATTCAATCTCTTGATATACTCAATAGAATGTGAGAGCAAGGCCAGAAAGTTCTTATCTGTTAGTTGAAAATATGATTGAATTGAGGAAATAAAAATAAGCCATGAAATACATATACATATATGCATACACATATATCTATAGAGTATCCATAAAGTTTGTGTGCAATTTAAGATAGTGTGTAACTTAAAACTGCACACTAACTTCAAGTCTACCCTGTATATACTGTAGTTCCCCCTGTTCTATCAGAGTATCAATATGGAAAAAAAATTGTATGATTAGAAATAACTCAAAGAAACATTATGAATGTCAGCTCTTATTCAAAATATTTTATTATTGGTGTGTGTCCTTACCCCCTCTCTCCAATCATTATTTTTCACAGGGTACCTATATCAAAGCTAATAATTATGTGATATACTTTACACTCAAAAATGAAACAACATTGAAATATCGACACTTCTGGGTTCTGGTGAGGGTAAAGAGAGAAGTATGCTTGCATAGACTGGCAGCAATACTGTTCATTGGCATAATCATTTAAGTATTCTTAAAAAGTATTCAGCCACCAAAAATGTTGATGTTCTTTTATCCATCAATTCCACATCTTGGAATTCTTAGCCTTAGGAAATAATTAGAGATGTGGACAAAGATTTATGTATGAGGTTGTTCTGTTTGGTTTGATTTATAGTGATAAAATACTAAAACCAACCCAAGACTCCAGGAGGGGAATGTTTGGAATAAAATATAACCATCAACTGTTTTTCCCAAAGAAAAAGTTGATGTTATTATGTATTAATTAAAATTAGTTTACAATGATATTATTCTAATGGATCTCATTTTGTTACACACAAACACATAAAGATATATATTAACCAAAACAAACAAACAAACAAACAAACAACCTCCGAACTATTCTTAATGTATTATTAAGGCAATGGGATAGGTTGGTTTCTTATTCCTTCATTTCTAATCTAAAATGTGAAGAAAAGGAAATTTCTAAAGGATGGTAATTCCTCTGCACACATTCTCCACTGTGATTTTATTATTCCCAACAATTTTGTTTTGTTTTGTTTTGTTTTGACTTATTGACCTCAATTAAGTCTAGAGAAGCAGTTGAGTACCAAGGTAGTGTTAGGAAGATAAGCTTTTGTCAGAAAAACATGGCTTCACAATTTGGCTTCTCCATTCACCTGATTTGTGACCTTGGGTAAACAACTATCCATTCTTAGCCTCAGTTTTCTCATCTGAAATGAAAAAACAGTGAGAGTAACGTAGTCATAAGATTTTAGCAATATTAAGTGAGGTGATGTATGTAAAGTACTGAGCCCAGTACCATCACACAGTACAGCCAGTCCTCCAATAAGTCGTTGCCTTCAATATCATCTCCTTACAATGTTCATGAGAAAAAAAAAAAAAACGCTTCCTGGTTGGGTTCCTGTCTGTGTGAAATGTGTACTTTATCCCCACATCAGCGTGGGTTTTCTCAGAGTCGTCCTCTTTCATTCTATACCCCCAAGCTGTGTATGTGAGATGAACTCCACGAGTCTCTGCAGCCCCTGTCCGTATTGGGGGGTGACTGCCATCTTGGCCAGGGCAGGTTCCTACCTTGTCCGCCGAGCTGCTAGGAGAGGATCTAGTCACCTGTGACTTTGAACTTAGGGAACTGGGGAAATCATTATCTTATTTTTATAAATTTTTCTGAAATCTATGTATAGCTCACATTTATTACAGTGTTTAATATTAGAAATGGTTTGAGTCTTTGCATCTTTACATAGATGTTCGGTGATATTTGTGTGGCCAGAAACTACGATGTAGGAACTTAACTTTTGTTTCTATCACTTGCCAGAGGTAAAACTGGTTTGGACACACTTCATTTCACTTCAAGTCCTAGTTTCTAAGAACCTATCAAGGACAAGTGAAGACTTACTGGCATGCTCTTGCTAGTTTGCTGTTGTTAATTTTTTTTTTTTTTTTTTTTTCTCCTGAAATAGAGTCTCACTTTGTCGCCCTCAGTAGAGTACTGTGGCGTCACAGCAACCCCAAATGCTTGGGCTTAAGTGATTCTTTTGCCTCAGCCTCTGGAGCAGCTGGGACTATAGGTACCTGCCACAATGCCTGGCTATTTTTGTTGCAGTTGTTGTTTAGCAGGCTTGGGCTGGGTTCGAACCCGCCAGCCTTGGGTGTATGTGGCCGGCGCCTTAACCACTATGCTACAGGCACTGAGCCAGCTGTTGTTAATATTATATTCATCAGTTCTTCCATATATATCCCAGTAATACCCAAACTGCATTCTATGAAAGATATTTCCTAGATATTCAACAACAGGTTAAATATTATTAAATATTTAGAAATTACCACATATTCAACATTACCTCATAATGATATACATGCCCATTAGTATATTAAAAGATCTGGGTAGTCTGATACCAAAATAAAAATTATTTTTATTTAACATAGCATTGCCAAAACTTATTTGCACGTAGACCAATTAATTTCTTCTAAAACATTCAATATCACTCTTTGGAACATAATCTGGAAAAATCATGGCACTAAGAGGCATTAGGGCAAAAGTTTTTGAGTAAAGATCTAAATAGTAAATATTTTATTTAGATTGGTGCTTCCCATGAATGAGAAAAAATAAAAATGTACAGTAGACGAGACAGTGCCTCTTAGGCCAGTGCTGTTACATCCCCTTTCCTAGCCCTGAAATCACTATTATATATAATGATAAATAGTATATTACCTTCTTCCCAGACAAACTCAGCACTATTTCCAAATGGGCTTGGATAAGGCCACAGAATCCTTCTCAACTCGTTTTTCTAGACAGCTACCAACAATCAGAATTGGCAAAATATAAAACTTATTTGCCATTCTTGATCTATACTCTCCTTAAAGTATATTATCTAGAATTTGACTTTTGTATGACTCCTCTCTGTTCTGTCATTTTGCTTGACCTAAATTATCATAGCCTAAGATCACAAATATTTTTGCAACCTCATCATGCCGTAGACTCACGGTGAGCTAACAATCAACTAGATCTTGAATCTTCCCCCATGCATAGTACTGTTGAGCCACATCTTGACCTTCTTATAGTTTATATCCAAGTACATAATCTGACATTTATCTTGGTTAGTATCAACAACTCAGCCCGTTAGCCAGTCTATCCTAACAAAAATCTTCCAGATTGTATTATTGACTATTTCTCCCAACATTAACTTTTCATTTTTCCTTTTTCAGAAACAAGTGACGGTTTATTAAAGGATAGAAAAGATTCCAATACAATGTAAGGGGTCCCCAAAAGGTTGCCCAACATTAACTCTTTTAATTCAAATTAATATACCTTTGGATCCTGATCACAGAGCAACGTAATTAATAGCAATGGTCTTAAATGGAACTCCTTAGCATGGCATGAGAAATCATATTCTAGATAACACAAATTATAATGTTTAAAATGATATTCCCTATCAGGCATTGATATGTTTAGGATAATATTTATACTTACATTGCACACAATACCTGCAAACAAAACATTTTTTTTCAGAGCACATAGAGATTGTTCTTTTCAAAACTATGTCATTGATTTACTAAATTAAGAAACAAAGTGAACTTTAAGATTGTTTCAATACCTTTAAGCCTCAAGCACTAACTACGGCCCAAAAAAGCTTAAAGCAAGTAGTACGTTCAAGAAAATTCTTGATTTTCAACTAAATCTCTTGGCTGAGCCCTAGAATAATTGTCATTGCGAAAGATAAAAATAATGTACACACAATTGAGTTTCATAGTGCTAAACATTAAAAAAAAATGAGTTACTGCTATAATATAGCTATAAGATAGTAAATACTATCACGAGAGAGCTTTGAAAAGTTATAGGTGTTATATAAACATAAAGAATCATTTTTAGAATGTATTCAGTTGCCTTAAGGTGGGCAGTGTTACTCCATCAATGAGTTTGTAGAATAGAGTAGAAGAAGAAGAAAACAGCATTCCAGAGTCTTTAATTTTATTATCTCCTAATTATATTGTCTTCATTTCAGTTTTTTTAAAAATAATTATGTTTATTTTATGAATGATTTTCTTGGTAAAAATATAGCAACACTTTTGGTAGATACTGATTTCTAATGTTAGCAGAATGGTTTCAATATAGACGTCTTACTTGCCTATATTCTCATTCAGGGGTCAGCAAACTTTATCTGCAAAGTGCCACATAGTCAATATTTTAGGCTTGACAGGCAAAGAGGCAATGTCCTCAAGTCTTTGAGCAACTGTTTTCACTGATATAGTAGTAGTTTCTTTTTGCATTTAACATTTAAATATGTTCTAAAAAAATTCCGAGCTCACAGATCTTTGCAAAAAGAAGGTGGTAGGCCAGATTTGGCTGTTGTTGGGTGACCCCTGCTCTACAGTATTGATTCTTTAAAAAATGAGATCTGGGTGAGTATTTTATGAGGAGGAATCCCCGGGCAATTGAAGCAGCTTCAAAAATATACTACTGGGACCTGATCAAACTAAAAAGCATCTGCACAGCCAAGAACACAGTAAGTAAAGCAAGCAAACAGCCCTCAGAATGGGAGAAGATATTTGCAGGTTATGTCTCCGACAATAACCAGAATCCACAGAGAAACTCAAATGTATAAGCAAGAAAAGAACAAGTGATCCCATTGCAGGCTGGGCAAGGGACTTGAAGAGAAACTTCTCTGAAGAAGATAGGCGTGTGGCCTACAGACGTATGAAAAAATGCTCATCATCTTTAATCATCAGAGAAATGCAAATCAAAACTACTTTGAGATATCATCTAACTCCAGTAAGATTAGCCCATATCACAAAAATCTGAAGACCAGAGATGTTGGCATGGATGTGGAGAAAAGGGAACACTTCTATACTGCTGGTGGGAATGCAAATTAATACATTCCTTTTGGAAAGATGTATGGAGAACACTTAGAGATCTAAAAATAGATCTGCCATTCAATCCTATAATTCCTCTACTAGGAATATACCCAGAAGACCATAAATCACATCATAACAAACATATTTGTACCAGAAGGTTTATTGCAGCCCAATTCATGATTGCTAAGTCATGGAAAAAGCCCAAGTGCCCATCGATCCACGAATGGATTAATAAATTGTGGTATATGTACACCATGGAATATTATGCAGCCTTAAAGAAAGATAGAGACTTTACCTCTTTCATGTTTACATGGATGGAGTTGGAACATATTCTTCTTAGTAAAGTATCTCAAGAATGGAAGAAAAAGTATCCAATGTACTCAGCCCTACTATGAAACTAAATATGGCTTTCATATGAAAGCTATAACCTAGTTATAACCTAAGAATATGGGGAAGAGGGAGAGGGAGGGGAGGAGGGGGGAGGATGGGCAGAGGGAGGGTGATTGGTGGGATTACACCTACGGTGCATCTTACAAGGGTACATGTGAAACTTAGTAAATGTAGAATATAAATGTCTTAACACAATAACTAAGAAAATACCAGGAAGGCTATGTTAACCAGTGTGATGAAAATATGTCAAATGGTCTATAAAACCAGTGTAT
>CAUYPK010158473.1:0-11975 GCA_963574355.1 Loris lydekkerianus | reverse complement strand
TGGTTCAATTTGAATTCGTAGAGAAAAATTGGCCTAAAATCGCTTAATGACATCATATACTAATAGGCTGAAAAGAATAAAAAAAATTAAAAGTAGAAAAAAATGAACAGCATCAATGTATAGAGTACAAAATTCTCCATCAATCAGTATATACCACGACACAGTAGAATAAATATTTATGGAGATATGGAGCTACAAAAACACATGACATTAAAACGGACAAAACTTCTGAAACAACCTAAAGATATTGCCAGAGTGGGTCAATTAAAACACAAGACCTAGTCATATGTTCATATGTTGTCTACAAGAAACTCATTTGTAAAGATACAGATATGTTAAAAGTAAAGGTTTTCAGGAAGACATGCAATGCTAAAGGATGCAAAAGGATGCTGGGCTAGTTATGTTAATTTTCAGATAAAGCCAACTTCTGATCAAGGAAAATTATCAGGGTTAGAAGGGGTGTTACATAATTATTGGAGGTCAATTATTCATGAAGATATAAAGATTAGTAATATTATTAACATATCATTAATAACATTAGGTAACCAAATTTTACTTTTAAGTAAACCAGTTGTCCTTTTTGATGCCCTTTTGTTAGGTACAAAATGTTACCTTTAAGTAAATCAATTTTCCTTTTGTACATGAACAGTTTCTTCTAATGTAAAGATAATATTTTGTACCTAACAAAATGGTATCAAAATACATGGGGCAAAAACTTATAGAACTACAAAGAAAAATAGACAAATCAACCATTATGGTTGGAGATTTTAACATCCTTTTTTTAGTAGCTGATGTATTAGGCAGACAGAAAATTAGTAAGGATACAGGTCATCTGGATGGCTCCATCCATCCACTTGTTCTAATTGACACTTTTAGAATACTTCACCCAAGAACAACAGAGTACATATATCCCTTGTGATCACATGGAACATTCACAAAATAGACCATGTTTTGAGCCATAAACCACATCAAAACAAATTCAAAAGAATATAAATCATACAAACTATTCTGTAAGACCACAGTGAAATTAAACTAGAAATAAACAACAGAAAGATAGCTGGGAAAATCCCAAATTATTTAGAGAGTAAATAATAATACTAAATAACACATGGGTCAGTAAGAGGGCTGGAGAAATTTAAAAACAATTTGAATGAAATTAAAAGGGAAATACAAGTCATCAAAATTTGTGGGATACAGCAAAAACAGTGCTTAGAAGGAAATTTATATCATTGAATGCATGTATTTTGAAAGAAGAAAGATCCTAAATTAATAATCTAAGAATTCACCCTAACAAGCTAGAGCTAGAGGAGTAATTTAAGCATATAGAAAGCAGAAAAGAAAAAATAGAAACAAAGGCAGAAATCAATGAAATTGAAAATGGGAAATCAATAGAGGAAACTAGAAGCTGGTTCTTTAAAAAGATCAATAAATTTAATAAACCTCTAGCCAGACTAACCAAGAAAAGAAAGAGAAAATACAAATTACTAATATTAGAAAAGAAAATGGGGCTATCATTACTGATACCATGGACATAAAAAGAAAATAAAGGACTATTATGAACAATTCTATGCCAACAAATTTTGATAATTTAAGTGAAATAGAGTAATTCCCTGAAAGACACAAACTATACCAAAACTCACACAAGGAGACACAGATGACCTGAATAGGTCTGTACCTTAGCTAGAGTCCCATATCATCATAGCTCATTGCAACTTCAAACTCCTGGGATCAAGCAATTTTCCCGCCTCAGCCTCCTGAATAGCTGGGACTACAGGTACGCACCACCATACTCAGCTAATTTTTCTAATTTTTATAGAGGGGGGGCCTCACTTCTGCTCAGACTGGTCTCAAACTCATGGCCACAAGCAAATCCTCTTGCCTCAGCCATCCAAAGTGTTAGGATTACAGACACAAACCACCACAGCTGGGCAGCCTATATTTTTCTTAAATTGAATCAATAATTAATAACCTTCAAAAAAAAAAAAAATGAAAGCACAAAGCCCAGATGGTTTCACTGGTAAATTCTTTTTTTTTTTTTTTTTGAAACACACAGCAAGTTGAATATTTATTTAATTCACTGGTAAATTCTAACAAACATTTAAAGAAGAAATGATACCAACTCTCTATACTCTCTCAGAAAAAAAAGAAATAGAGGTAAAATTTCCAGACTCATCTATTGAGGCCAGCATTATCCTTATATTAATATCAGATGAAGACATTACAAGAAAAGGAAACTATAGACCAATATATCTCATAAACATGAACGCAAAAATCCTCACCAAATTATTAGCTAATCAAATCCAACAGTGTACAGAAAGAATTATACACCATAAGCAAGTGGGATTTATTCCAGGTATAAAAGGTATTAAAAGTCAGTTTATATATTCCATCCCATCAAGAAGGTAAAGAAGAAAGTCACATGATTATATCAATAGATGTGGACAAAGCATCTGACAAAGTCCAACAGCCATTCATATAAAAACTCTCAGCAAACTAGGCATTCCTCAATTAGAAGAAAATGTTCTCTAATTGATAAAGAGCATCTACAGAAAACCTGCCATTATTTCTATTATTTCTTTTCTGCTTGCTGTGGGTTTGAATTACTCTTCTTGCTCTAGCTTTCTAAGGTAAATTACTTGACTATTGACTTTAGATCTTTCTTCTTTTCTAACATATTCATTCAATGCTATCAATTTCCTTCTAAGCTCTGCTTTTGCTGCATAACATACTTAATGGTGAGAAACTGGATATTTTTTTCCCTAAGATAAGGAAGAAGGCAAGAATGTCCCTCTCGCCACCACTATTAAGCATTGTATGGGAAGTCCCAGCTAATCCAATAAGAAAAGCCAGAGAAATAAAAGATACACAGATTAGAAAGAAAGAAATAAAACTTTGCAGAAGACATTATTGTCTATATGAAAAAAAAACAAAGAATTAACAGAAACTCTTGGAAATAAGTGATTATAGCAAGATTGCAAGATAAAAGGTCAGTATACAAAGTAATTTGCTTTCTTACATACCTTATCCTTAATACCTGAATACCATAATAGTTAGGGTTTCCTCCCTCAATATTAGTCAACTGTTCCATGACAAAGGAGCAAAGACAATTCAATGGAGAAAAAACAATTGGAATTTGAAATTAAAACAAAATTTACAATAACACCAAAAAAACACCCACACACACTTGGGCAAAAATCTAACAAAGTACATATAAGATCTATCCCCAGAAAACTGAGATCTAAAATTAATGGAAAGATAATCCATATTCATGGATTGGAAGATTCAGTATTAAGATCCCAGTTCTTCCCAATTTGATATATAGATTCAACACGATCCTAATCAAAATCTCAGCAAGCTATTTTGTGTACATTAACAAACTGGTTCTGCAGTTTATGTAGAAAGGTAAAAGATCCAGAATAGACAACACAACATTCAGTAACAACGTTAAAGGACTGATACTATCCAACTTTGAGATTTACTGTAAAGCTTTTATAATAAATATAGTGTGATACTATTGGAAGAATAGACATAGAGACCAATGGACCAGAATAGAAACCTCACAAATAGACCCATACATACTATCGCATGAAAACAAGGCCCAGTGGAGAAAATGAAGCACCCAAACACCTGTGTTTGAAAGAGGAAGGGCTTTATTTCAGCCAGTGGAGTCACGGCAGATTAGAGTCCAAAATGCCGAAGCTGCCAGCCTGATTTGTCCCTGTCCTTTCATAGAGTTTACAGAAAAGCAGATAAAGGAATTATCATATTGTCCCTCATTGGAGGTTCCAAAGCCTGAGTGGGATTTGCAGCAAAGCTTCAGGAAGGTAATCTTTTACAAAGAAGCCATGAGGAGGGTTGATCATGAGCAACCTTCCGGAGATATCAGCAGAACGCAAAAAAAAAAAAAAAAAAAAAAAAACTTTTGGCGTTTCAGGTTAAGACATAATATTCAGGATTTCCTCCCTCAATACTAGTTAACTGATCCATGAGAAAGGAGCAAAGACAATTCAGTGGAGAAAGGATAATCCTTCCAACATATGGTTATGGAACAATTAGACTTTTTATGAAAAAAAATTAACATAGACATAGAACACCTTTCACAAATAATTCATTCAAAATGAATCTTAGACCTAAATGTAAAATGCACAACTGTAAAACTTTTAGAAGATAACATAGCAAAAACTCTAGGTGAACGTGGCTTTGATGATGAGTTTTTAGATATGACACCAAAAGCATGATCTATGAAAGAAAATATTAAAAAGCTGGGTTTTATGCAATTAAAAACTTCTCTGAGGAAAAATACTGTTAAGAGAATGAAAATTCAGGCCACAGACTGAAAGAAAATACTTGCAAAAGCATGTATCTGATAAAGGACTTGTACACAAAATATACTTAAAACTCAACCATAAAAAAACAGTTCATTTAAAAAAAAAAAATGGCAAAAGATCAGAAAAGGCACCTCACCAAGGAAAATCTCTGGTGAGATTTCCATCCTCACCAGATGGAAAACATGCATATGAAAAGAAGCTTATCATCATATATCATGAGGGACTTGCACATCAAAACAATAATGAGATACTACTACACGCCTATAACTGCTAAAATCCAAAAACCTGACAATGCCAAATGCTGATGAAGATGGGGAGCAGCAGGTAGTTGAGAGTGCAAAATGGCAAACTACCTTTGAAAGCCCTTTAGCAGTCTCCTTATGAACCCCCAAATAGTCTTGCCGTATGATGCAGCAGTCATGCTAGTAGGCATTTACCCAGTTAAAATGAAAATCTATATTCACCCAAAAACCTGCATGCAAATATTTATAGCACCTTTCTTCATAATCACCTAAACCTGGAAGCAACCAAGATGTCCTTAAAAGCTGGATAGATATGGATGGCGCCTGTGGCTAAGGAGTAGGGCGCCAGCCCCACATACTGGGAGTGAAAGGTTCAAACCCGGTCCCAGCCAAAACTGCAAAAAAAAAAAAAAAAAAAGCTGGATAGATAAACTGTGGTACATTCCTACATTGGCATACTATTCAACAATAAAAGGAAATAAGCTATTGAGCGGTGAAAAGACATGGAGGAATCTTGGCAAAACAAGGCATTAATATGCTATGGTTCCAATTATAAGATATTCTGAAGAAAATAAAACTGTAGAGGCACTGATGTGATCAGTGGTTGCCAGTAGTTCAGGGGAAATCACGGAGGATATATAGGTGAAACAGGGGGATTTTACGGTAGTAAAGTCAAGTTGTATGATACTGTAATTGCAGATAGAAGACATTTTGCAATTGTCAAATCCCATAGAACTGTACAGCACCAAAAGACCGGACTTAAGTATCCAAATAAAAAAAAATGCTTTAGGAAGTTGGAGGATCCTGGGGAGAAATGCAGCCTGTGACAAGAGGATCTAACTACATTACAGCTGCATGAAACAGCCTCACTGAAGGGGAATGGGGCCAAAGGAGCTGTCCTAAGTAACTCTGGAAATGAGCAGAGTCTGCAAGCCTTAGGTGCAGTAGGGAATGCACCTAAGCACTGTGCTCTAGTTGATAAAATTGTTTCCCATGGGGTTAGGGGTTAACGATTCTGCCACTACTACATACGTTTACTAGAATGGAACAATTCAGTAAGTAGATGGCAGCTAGTGGGAGCCAGATCACTACTGTTGGACTGGGAGTTTACAAATGAGCCAGGGGCGGAAGATTTTAAAGTAGGAAGTGCACAGACATTAATACGTATGAACAGCCTTGGGCATGGAAGGTATTCTTTATTATACATAAAGCGTTTTCACATTCATTTATGCACAATTCATGTACTAAGAGGAGAGAAACTAATTCAAAAAGCTCAGGACATTTTCAGATATAATTTTTAACAATTATATTGTTCATTTTCTGAAGTGGTCATTTAATATGTCTAGAGAGATAATGTTCTGTGATTTGTAGAAGCTATGCACATCCCAGCATCTTATTATAAATGCCTAAAGCAAAGGAAGTGGTTTGTTTAGAAATATAACATTAACTGCCACTATGCAATGCCAGAAACTACAGATAGAAATTGGTAGCAGGTAGGAAATTCTTATTTTGTATGAGATACTACTAAATACCTGCATGTTTCCAAAGAGTCACCTTGTTAGCACAGTATAGCCCAAGCATCTGAATATTTGAATTTTTCTCTTTCCAGCTGATAATCTTGACATGGTGTAGACATGGGCAGAGCCTCAAAGTTAAATTATTTCCAAATGTTTTAAGCAGCATTTAATTAAAAATAAAATTTCATTTAACATCACCCACTCCACCTTCTTTTATGTGCCACTTAACTTTCCGTATCTGCCTGAAGTACGGAGGAAGGTGCCAGAAAAAAATCCTTCTATGCTTCAGATCAACAGATGACTGCATGCACAGAATTTGAGTTTCAGATACACTATTAACTTGCCTCAATACACAGCAAATAATGTGACAGATTGAAGCATTGCTCTATTTAAATCAAACTCCTTCCGATTAGTAGCTGTGAAACACAAGAAAACATACTGTGCCAATAAAGCATTGAATCTGCTCAACCCCTTTTAAAATGAGTCAAGGCATAAATACTCACCTACATACTTATTTACATACATACCTAACATTGCAAAATCTCCTTTAAGGTTTAAATAACAAAATCAGCTACCTGGATTGATCTGGAGACAGAAAAATGGACCAACTGAATTTCTAAAGGCTCTTCATATGCCAAGAGTCCATACTTTTTTCTTGTTTGGTTTATGTCCACACTTTCCTTCAAGGTCTTTGTACTGACAGCAACCCGGTTTCCTACAGTCATTTATTTTTATGAAAATTTCCTGTTTACCTGTTAGCCCTGGTCTCCCTCTACCAGCACTCTAAACAAATGGTTACAAATAGTTAGAGATTGGCAGCAAAGGACATTAACATAACTTCTTTCATTCTTTCATTAGTATTGCCTAGCTAGCTTATTCATCACTCTATACAATTAGACAAATGAAAGGCATTTTTGTTTCTACTTGATCTACAATTCTTTTCAGATTCATTATGTGCATGGCAACAAGAAAAAAAAAAATAGTACCTTTGGGCAGCATCTGATTTGTCAGGAAATTTCTCCTGCTATGATGTGTGGGTGGGGAGAGCGTGGGTGATGTGATCCAGATGCCTGGGCCGCCCTTCACCAGTAATGCAGATGTGTTTTATAAGCACATGCCCAGATGGTGACCTCTCTGGCATTAATAATGTGTTTCAGATGCTCGGCTTCCTCCTTTGCATGTATGCACCTCGACTTCATGTATTTCATGTGTTTATTTATGAGGCACAACATTCCTACATTTCATATATGGCAGTTACTATTAAAAATGAGAAGTTTTAACTGCTCTGGAAATTGATAAAGAATCTTTTAAATTGCTATGAAATGTGGCTCTTGTAGGGAATTGACTGCCCATACAATTACTGAATTCACAAAGCAAATTTCTGACCTTTCTTCTTGCATGTTGAGAAAATATGGTCCTGGGTATACACTTTAAAGATACTTAAGAAATTAAATATTTGCATACATGATACATTATAATAATTTTTATGCTCTTTTCATTTCTGATCTCCAAAGCCTATTTTTAAACGTAGTGTGTCCATACATTGAATATTGTTTTATTCACTATTATTAATTAAATCCAGGCATCAAGAGAAATTTGGGATCTGCTAGTAATGATTCATATTAATGGGTCCACAGGGACAGAACCTGTTTTATAAAAATGTAGTCCAACTGTAGCTCCAAACTATCATAGACTGTAACTCCTTGAATTGGAGGAAATGGGTTCATCTTAGAAATGTTGGCTTAGATCTAAAGTATAAAATATAATAGGGTCGTAGTTCCACTGAATTCAAAGAACTGACTCAACATTCTATTCAAAAAACTCAACTTTTTATGCAAAAATTTCAGTATTGTTATGGGGAGATGTAAAAATGAATCACATTCTTAAAACACAGAGATGAAAAATTCAAATGACAGATGACCAGAACTTGAAAGATGAAGTTCCTGTCCATTTCCTTCTTTAGTGTCAGAACCAACGAACTTTAAAAAGTCAGAAAATATATAGTTTGTGAGAAGTATCTCTACCATCAGCTTCCAAAATACTGCTAAGATGTTTCTAAGGGACTGTGCACTTCTTTTATTATCAATAGCAGAGCGTCATACTCACTGTTAAACTGGAACTAACCCATGAGCACATGTGCACAGAGGGAAGTAGACTCAGTGGAAAGCAGCAGGGCGGGGGAGGGGGAAGAGAGGAGCATCAGCCAACCTAGGAACACTATATGGCTAATGGAACTCAAGCATTACAAAAACAATCCGTATAACCTAAAACATTTGTACCCCCTTAATATTTTGAAATAAAAAACTTGCACAGGATCAAAGTTGCTAATGAGTGCTAGAAGTAAGCATATCCTTTTTTTTTTTTTTTTTGAGACAGAGTCTCAGTATGTCGTCCTCAGTAGAGTGCTGTGACATCACAGCTCACAGCAATCTCAAACTCTCGGGCTTAAACAATTCTCTTGTCTCAGCCTCCCAAGTAGCTGGGAATACAGGCTCTTGCCACAACACCCAGCTATTTTTTGTTGCAATTATCATTGTTGTTTAGCAGGCCCGGGCCAACCCACCACCCTCGGTGTATGTGGCTGGCGCTGTAATCACTGTGCTATGGGCACCGAGCCAAAGTAAGCATATCTTGAATCTTGGTTACTTATCATTTGGTTTGGGGTCCTCATGAAAACTATTTTACTTCCTTAAGTAAAGCCTGGTTTTCCTATCTTCATATATATATTTGTCTCACTTTTACAAATAAAGGTGCCAACTGATTCATTAATGTTGACCATACTCAGAAAATTGGATGAAAAATTAAAGTAAGTATTCGACTAATTCAGGCAAGAGTTAAAGAATATTTACTTTTCCATGAATATATTCCCTGAAATTAAAAAAAAAATAGTAGGTTATAGGATTTGTTTCCTGTAGAAAACTCTCTAGATGCTAACCTCACACTTATCTTGTGTATATTTTTGTTCAAATGTATATGCATAATAACAACTCTGGGTTTCCCTGAAAGAAGATTCAGAGCAATTCTAAGAGGACTTCAGTTTGTTTATAGAGATAGAGCAATAAAAGAAGAAAGATGAGCCTGGGAAATGTCTTATTTGACATTGAAAGAATGGCTATAGCCTTGCCTTTTTTGCTGACATCTTGAAGACTGTCAAATAGTTTTGGTTATTAATCTTAGACTAAAAAACCAAGACCTTATTAAAGGACCCAACAATGTATCCGTAGACACTCTTTTTTTCTAAGCTTCCCCTTTTTATCACAAAGATTAAGAAGATAAAACAAATGGCATTAGCCTTTTTTATATTCAGGATGTTACATATATGATATGCAAGGTCTAATAACTCTTCCCACATTGCTGACAGATGTTATTAACTGGACATGAGACTCTCTACCACCTAACCAGGATCCAGGGTCAGAATCCTCAAAACAGCATAAGGTGTTAATTCATGTTCACATTTGAGACAAAACCTCTTTGCTATTCCCCTTATACTAATTCTGAGCAAATAATTGGTGGTCAGTCTGGATGAGATAAAACATAAAAGACTGATGTTTATTGCCATTCTTGAATTCTGTCTGCTTTTCAACAAGAGAGGTGACTCGCTGGTATTAAGCCTGCTCTGAAAAATAGTAGGGCTCCGGTAACCATATCAGGTCAGTGACCCCCAGCCTATCAGCCTGTTCTGTCCTGCTCCCTGACATATGACCCTCTGAAGACTGGTGGACTCAGATCAATGGTACAGGCCAGAAAGCGGTTACCCAAGGGAACAGGAACTCTGCAGAGTTCACTGGGACGGTTCTGCAACACTGACTTCCACTTCCTCCTTTGACATCACTGCCACTTTCACATGGGCACACAATAGTGACAACAGTCCTTGCCTCCATAGAGTGCTTTCCATCCGTGGTCTCATTTGATCCCCACCTCCATCTGCACAGGGAAGCAGTGCGGCCCTTGGTATCCCCAATTTTACTACTAACATGAAGTTCACTTGTCCAGAATCACAAAGCCATTGAGGCCCAGAATGGCCAAGTCTAAAGAAGTCAGGTGATGGGAAGCGACAGAAAATGGGTCTTTTGAATTATTTTCCAGATAATTGTGCAAATTCTCTCTATAACCTGGCATGACTAGGTTACACTTTCATAGTGAACAAGCTGCATGGTATAGACAAGATGGTGAAGGTGGTTTCCCCTAAAGAAACTTCTGGGTTGTTTCATAATTCAGGCCCTCAGTCATTGAGAGAGACTTTCTGTTCATTTCTCTGACAGCTGGTGACCTTGCTGCAGATGTGGGTTGTCCCTTTGTATTTCACGATAAAACTGTACTGGTGGCGGTTTCTGTCTATGTGGGGACTGTTCTCAGTTATCACCAGTTACGTCCTCTTCAGAGCCACCCGGAAGCCTCTGTCAGGGAGGACACCACGGTATGTTTTCCACGCGTGCTTCCTCACCATCTCGTTTATTTTAGACGTTAAAGGGTATATTTGAGTTCCGTTTTCCTGGGTTGGAGAAGGGAGGGATGTTATACTTCTTTGACACCTCTTTTCTTTTTGGTGGCAAAACTATTTGGACATTAGCTATGCTGCTGTTGGTTCACCTCAGTATTTAATCGTGATTCAGACACACCTGTAAAATGTATGTCTTCAGGGCTGGGCACAGTGGCTCACACCTGTAATCCTAGCACTTTGGAAGGTAGGAGAATTGCTTGAGGCCAGCAGTTAGAGTAAGAGTGAGACATGGGCTCTACAAAAAAATAGAAAAATTAGCCAGGGGTGGTAGTAGGCATCTGTAGTCCCAACCACTCAGAAGGGCAGGATAAATTGAGCCAGGAATTTGAGATTACAGGGAGCTATGATGACACCACTGCACTCTAGCCTAGGAAACAAGGCAAGACCCTTTTTCAGAGAGAAAAATATATTTGTATATATACATATATGTTTCTTTAACTATTAGCTAGTGAAGGCCAGCAAAAAAAGAAGTGAAAGTGTTATTAAAAATTTCTAGAGCACTATTTGCATGTTTATTTTTAGCCTAATATTTTGCTTTATTCCACTGTTAAATTGTGCGACACACATTTTAAAATAAAGCAAGAGTTGAAAGCTGTATTTCAATCTGAAAATATCTAATAAATCTTAAGTATTCGACAACTTATTATTCTCATAACAAATGAGGCTTTACTGTTGTGATGATCATTTTAATTACCATTGCAACCTCTAGAGATTTATGTCATTCCATTGTATCATTCAGAAATCTAAAGTCTTACAATCACACAATGTGCCTGCAGGCTTGCTTTACCCTCCTTATTCTGTGGGCAAAATCTGAATCTTCATCAAGATAAAACTGAAATGAGATAAAAAGAAAGTAAATAAAGTGTTAAATAGCAATTAAGACAGTCTTGAATTTTGACATTTTTGGAGAATAAATCATAAACTCCTGTAAAAGTATTTTTATGATTATTTAGCCATTAAAATTTTTGTTTTTATCCTCTAAAAAAGCAGGAGAGAAAAATAACTTTTTCTTCTAGTTTGGAGAAGGGAAAAATATATGAGGAGAGAAATATAAATCAATGGGATAATGAAAATTGAAATGCAAATAAATGAATTCAGGTTTATGAGTATTTTAATTTGATTCCACTATGGGAAGATCTTTGGAATGGTTTTAAGAGACCTTCTAAGCTGGCTGATTTGGGGTCTTGGATAGTCTTTGTAGAGTCTGAATTTGCCCCTCAGGAAAATGGACCTTTCGCCTTCTTTCTTTTTTTTTTTTATTATTAAATCATAGCTGTGTACATTAATGCGATCATGGGGCACCATACACTGGTTTTATAGACCGTTTGACACATTTTCATCACACTGGTTAACATAGCCTTCCTGGCATTTTCTTAGTTATTGTGTT
>CAUYPK010158472.1:0-35011 GCA_963574355.1 Loris lydekkerianus | reverse complement strand
AGTTTCATAGTAGGGCTGAGTACATTGGATACTTTTTCTTCCATTCTTGAGATACTTTACTAAGAAGAATATGTTCCAGCTCCATCCATGTAAACATGAAAGAGGTAAAGTCTCCATCTTTCTTTAAGGCTGCATAGTTTTCAAGATTCATCTATATTTTATTGTGCATCAGGACTTCATTCCTTTTGATTATCTAACAGCATTTAATTATATGGATACAGTATATTTTATTAAACCATTCATTAGTTGATGGACATTTAGTTTATTTGCACTTTGGGCTATTATGAATACTGCAGCTATGTATATTTATGTATAACTTTAGTGTAGTCTTAGGTCTTAATTTCTCTTGGATACATACTTAGGAGTAAAATTGTCAGGTCATAGAGTAATTCTATATTTAACGTTTTGAAAATTACCAATCTCTTTCTCAAGTAGTTGCACTATTTTATATTCATACCAGCAATGTATGAAGGATCCAGTTTTTTCACAACCTCATCAACAATAGTTATTACCTTTTTCCTAAAACGTTTATAATTTTTCCTTTTATATTTAGCTCTTTATGCATTTTGAGTTAATTTTTGTGTGTGGTACAGGAAGAGGTCCAATTTCATTCCTTTCCATGTAAAAATTCAGTTGTCCCAGCACCATTTGTTGAAAAAGTTGGTTTCATAATTAATTACTCTGGTACCTTAGTCAAAAATTGATAGATCATAATAACCAATATTTGGAAACAACCTAAGTTCATTATACATACTTGTACAATGAAATTTTTTTCAGCCTTAGAAAAGAAGAAAATTTTGCAATATGCAACAGCAGAGGTAAACCTCAAAAACATTATGCTAAGTGAAATAAGCCAGTCACAGAAGGGCAAATATTACATGACTCTACTTAAGTGAGTTGGCTAGAATAGTCAATAGAGAGAGAGGGGAATGATGCTTGTCAGTGCTGCTGGTAATACCAGAAAGTCATTATTCATTGTGTAAACCTTCAGTTATATAAGACAAATAAGTCCTAGAAATGTGCTGTACTACATTGTACTTATAGTTAGCAATACTATAATGTACACTTAAAGATTTGTGGGAGGGGAGGTTGTTTGTTTTTGAGACAGAATCTCAAGCTGTCACCCCGGGTAGAGTACCGTGGCATCATAACTCACAGCAACCTCCAACGCTTGGGCTCAAGTGATCCTCTTTCCTTAGTTTTTTCTATTTTTAGTAGAGACAGGGTCTCGCCTTTACTCAGATTGGTCTTGAACCTATGAGCTCAAGAAATCCATACACCTCAGCCTCCTAGAGTACTAGGATTATAGGCATGAACCACCACCCCTGGCTAAAGATTTGTTAAAATGGAAGATCTCATGTTGTATGTTGTTACTACAATATAAATGTAATCATGTATGTAAGGGTTTACTTCTGGATTCTCACGTCTACTCTACTGATCTCATGGCTACCCTTATGCCAATCTACTGTCTTGTTTTATATAGTAAGTTTTGAAATTGGGAAATGAATTATCCAATTGTGTACTTATTTTTCAAAATGGATTTGGCTATTCTAGATCCCTTGTAGTTCCTTATAAATCTTACAATCAGCTTGTTAATTTCTACAAAAATGACAGCTGATGTTTTGATAGGGATGGTACTGAATATGTAGATTAGGAAGAATTATAATCTTAAAAATATCAATTCTCTTGATGCAGAAACAAAAGATGTTGTGCCTTTTATTTAAGGCTTTGTTAATTTCATTTAATGATGTTTTGTGGTTTTCAGAGTCCAAGCCTTGTACTTCTTTTGTTAAATTTATTCTTAAACATTTAATTCTTATTTATGCTACTATGAATGAAATCATTTTCTTAATTTTATTTTCAGATTGTTCATTTAAAGTATATACAAATACAATTAGTCTTTGTATATTTATCTTGTTTGCTGCCACATTATTGAACTTATTTTTTAGTTCTAGTAGTTTAGATTACTTAGAACTTTTCCATATGCAAGTATCATCTTCACATAGAGAAAATTCCACTTCTTCCTTTATAATCTTTATACCTATAATTTCTTTTTCTTGATTAATTTTTCTAGCTCCAAAACAGTGTTAAATAGGATTGATAAGAGATGACATCCTTGTCTTCTTGATTTTAGAGGAAACATCTGGTCTTTCATGGGTATGATGGGAGCTATAGAGTTTTATTTTTGTAGATGCCTTTTATCAAGTTGAGGACATGCCCTTGGATTCCTAGTTTTTTGGAGTGTTTTTATCATGAAAATGTATTATATTTTGTCAAAGCTTTCTTATGTATTTTGAGATTAATATATTGGTTTTGTCTTTTATTCTATTAGTCAGGTTTCTTGCATTAACTGATTTTTATATGTTAAACACCCTTTTATTCTTGGAATAAATCCCACTTGGTCATAGTGTAGACTCTTCTTTATACATTTCCAGATTATGTTTGCTATCATTTTGTTGAGCATTTTTGAAACATATTTATAAAGTGTATTTTTCTGTAGTTTTATTTGCTTATAATGTCTTTGGTTTTTGCATCAGAGTAAAACAGATCTCATAGAATTGAGTTAAAATGTATTCCTTCCTCTTCAATTTTTGGAACAGCTTGCAAAGAATTGTATTAATTCTTCTTCATATGTTTGGTAGAATTAACCAATGAAACTATCTTGGCCTAGGCCTTTCTTTGGGGTTTAAGATCATTTTTAGGAATTTTGTCCATCTGTCATTTATTTTGATGTATGCATATTATAGGATAGTGATTCATCATTTTTCCTAGCTAGTTCATTTAATTCCATTGATTGAAATGGGTTATTGGATTCTACATAAGAAATATGTCCCTTATGTGTTGGTCCTACATAAGAAATATGTCCCTTTTAATACATTCTAAATTGACATTTACAATCCATCTCTTCTGGGCTTTTTTTTTTCTTTTATTCCATACCCTTTAAATTATTTTCAGTTTAAAATAAATTTTAATGTCTTCTAGTGTAAGTTTCTCACTATTTATCTAATAAATATATATTGTGTGCTTATTATTAGCCAAGCACACGCTTTAAAAATTCAACAGTAAACCAAACTGACAAAACCCCTTGTTCTCAATAACCTTACAAAAATAAAACACAAAGCATGGTAAAAGCATGAATTACTACAGAGTAAAACAGTGATTGGTATCGAGGGAAGAGGTTTGAGGCATTAAATAGGATAGATAAAAAGGTCTCACTGAAAGGGTGATATCTGGGTAAATAGCAAAGGATGTGAGAGAGTGGACCACATAGATATTTGAAGGAAAAGCATTCCAGGATGCAATAACAGCAAGTGTAAAGGCCCAGAGGCTGGAACATATAGGATGTGGAGAACACCATGAAACAGTGTTCTTACACTAAGTGAGCAGTGGAGGGGTAGAAGACAGGAAATCCTGGTAGCAAGGTCAGATCATGTAGGTCACTGCAGGACATTGGGAAAATTTTGCTTTTACTCGCTAAATGGTGAGAGGCCATTGAAAATTTTTGATCAGAAAAGTGACATGTTCTAACTTTCATTTTAACAGGACTACACTGGAAGCTGTGTCAGAAACAGAGTGAAGGGAGAAAAAAATCAAAGCACAAGGCTTATTATAGTGATCCACACAAGGAATATGAACGCCTTGGACTGAAGGAGGTAGAAAGAAGTAATCGGACTCTGAATATGTAGAGGGTAGAACGTCATTGAGCCAAATGAAACGGAGAATTCTTTTGCAACCTCCCCCACACCACATTCAAAATGTGATTTTACTAGTATTCTATTAATGTACTAAATTGGAAGGAGGCCACTGAATTCATAGATTAACCTGGGGGACATCTGTACAATATGGTTTCTTATTTGTCCCCATCTTCTTTTATGCATTGTTGTAAAGATTTGCTATTTTACTTATATACGTGCTATAAATTTCATTGTAAGATCATTTTTAGGAGAAGTGTGTGTGTGTGTGTGTGTGTGTGAAATCTACTTATTCCCTGGGTCTCAGCTATTGCAACCTAAAATATTCATGATCCATTTAGATTGGAGGCTATATCTAGCACATAGATGTAAGTTTTTTGCTATGTTTAAAACCAATTTTTATTATTTGATACCGGTTAGAAGTCATAAAATTCCACATAAAACCTCAGTTTCTGGTTTTTCCCTAAAAACTGTGAAAATCTTACAATACTGGACCAACTTACTGCATGGTACCAATGTCTTTGCCATCATCTTATTTATTAGCTTATTTAGGGTGCCCACCTGTCCTGTGAGGGTTTCTGTGAACCTGTGCTACTCTGAATATCAGCATGGTCTTGGCAAATACATCTCAAGCAAGGCTAATCCACGTGTCTTTCTTTCCCAGTATCTCCTTCTCTGTGTTAGCCCAGGTCTGTGTTTTCCCCATTTCCCAATTGTCTTCGTACACTCTTCTTCCTAAAGCCTAGGCCCCTGGGTCTTGGCAGTGTAATTACACAGACTACGCTTGTCATTGATGTTCTCTATTTCTCTCCTAAGCTAAGTGACCTGGCTTCTGCCCTGCACAGCTCAAGAAGGAAGATATGACAGACCCAGCTTCTCCAGCTCCCTTCCGGAACAAATGCCTCTGTTCTCTCTTTATACACTCATGCTACAAACTCTAGGGTAATAAATGAACCAGCAACAAATGGCTATTGTAAAAGAAAATAAAGAGGCACATGTCGACACTGGCTGCTCTGCCTGTGAGAGGCTTCTGCAGTAGCAGAGAGGAAACAAGCAAACAGAAGCCAGTACAAACTGGCAGAGCCCTTGGAGAAGCCCTGTTCTGGGTGTAGTGGGGGGGAAGATGAGATGACTTAGGGTCGGGAAGATGAGATGACTTAAGGTCAGGAATGCAGGAGGGGGTCATGATGAAGCCAGGATTAGAATTCCTAGAGCATTGTTAGTTTTCACAAACCGCCTGAAAAGGTATGACAGTCTTAGGGTAGTCAGGCCAAAGCAAGAGGGTAGAAATCATGCTGAATCACCTACCACAATAAGAGGGAATAGGGTTATTGACTAGAGTCTAGGATGATGTAATATATTACGAGAAGCTAAGTTCAGCCATGAGCCCAAGATATATGAAGTAGGCACAATTTGGGATCACCTCAAAAACAGGTTGAGTTCACAAATGAATCCCCAAAAGGCCTAGTCCTCTATAAGAAACTGGAAGACCAGGGTGCAAAATGGTCTAATCCTCCCCAAAACCTAACGTCAACTAGAAGAATAGTTGGTTAGGAAGATCAGCATCTTTGTGGGACTGGGTACATGGGCAGTGGTACATGTTGTTGTCATCAACCCAGGGGCCCCTACCTCTCAGTCATTATTAACCATGATTCAAAGAGTATCCAAGCCCAGACTTTGTGCAGGCACAACTGGCTGCAGCCAAACAAGATGTTATCAGTAGGGTACAGACGGCTCTACTTTAGTTTGAAAACTTACTGAGCTTCTCTGCAGGTGATCATGGGCAGCCAGGCAGAGGTGGAACTCCCAAATGGTAGTTCACTAAGGTTCCAAGTTATATTCTATGACAGGAAGCCTACTACCTGAGCTGTAACCTGTAGAGACTCAGCTGTAACTGAGTCTGTGTCTCCCCAGGCCAACCTCAGAGAGTTGCCTTGCACAGGATCCTTGAGCACTCTAACTCCCCTGCCCCTGAGACCTCTGTCACTGCATGTGCCTGCCAAGCACACAGCTCCCAGATATTGGAAACAGGAGAATCAATCATGTTGAACTGGAAGAAAGTTGTTTTACCCCCTGATGGTTTCTCTTAGGATTCCCCCCTACCCTCCATAAGAAACATATTTGAGCTCTGTACCACCCTGCTCCATCATTTCCCACAGGTAGAGCAGCCAGGTAAATAAGCAAAAGCAAATGCAATTCCCTCTTGCCTCACTGGGAAAGCTGTGGACACATTGTATGTGAGAAAGGAATGCTGAATAATAAGAGGATTCAAGGAGAAAGGCAATGCTACTGAGAGAGAACATTTGTTGGATGTCCTTTAGATGCCAGGCCCTGTTAGGTGTTGAGATATATAAGCTGAAAAAAAAAAAAAAAAAGACAAAATCCCCTTTCCCTCAGGGAGCTCTCAAGGTATTAGGAGACAGAGATGAGACATCTAGCAATGTAATGTGATGAGGACTGAAGAAGAGGCACAGCCATGGTGATGGAAGGGAAGTGGACCATGGAGGGGAAGAGAAGAGGACAGAAGCCCTCACGGAGCAAGTCCCATTGAGATGATCCTTAACACTAAAGTATGCACTTGTCTGGGAAAAAGGGAAGGAGAGGTGGATGAGACATCCCAAGGAGAGGCAAAGGCATGTTCAAAGGAGCAGATTTCTGAAAATAGTCCTACTCCAGAATAAAAAGTAGATTATAGCCTGTGTGCCAATTTTTGGTAGTTTGACAGTGTGGCTAAGCTCCAGATCCTCATGAATTTCATGACTTCTTAGCTTTATCACATCCCCAAACTAATTTGATACATGTTTGCTCCCTCAAACCGTCCTTATCACTGGATTCTCCTCATGAACAGCATCCTGACCCTCCAACAGCCTAAACAGAACCTGGTTTACCCTACATCCCCCTAATTTACCATAATATCTCCAAATTGTACAATTTTCACCTGCCTCTTATCTACCAAATCTTCTCCTTCTGTCTATTGTTATGAATCAAGCTCTAAGATGCATCATTCCTTGAATAAGTCTCTCCAATAGTTTTCTACCTGCCTAGAGTCTGCGCCAAATCCATTTTGCCCTCTATAGAGAAACCTGACTGATCTTTATGAGCTGGAACTCTAGTGTGTTACCCCTTAAAACCTTCCCAGGTCTCACTCAAGTTTTTAGGAGAGATAAACTACAACTCTTTAACTTATCACCAAAAACCATTCACCATCTGCCCTTTCCTGGCAACTGGGGCCTCTTTTTCAACAACCTTCTTCATTGCCTTCTAATGGTACCAAATTGCTAGCAATGTAAAAGACTCTTGTTATTGTTTTTTCTCCCTCTAGAATGCCTTCTGTGCTTCAACTTCCAGATAAGTCCTAACCCTCTTTCAAAAAGCAGCCCAGGTTTCTCTATCCCTAGGAAATCATTCCTGATACTCCAACCTGTATTGGATATCATTAGTATTTGGCCACATTGTCCTGTAGTCAATGCCTTTATTACTAGACTAACTTCCCCACAAAGGTAGAAATTGCAGGTCCAATCACTTATCAAACTGGGTGTATCTTCTCTACCTAACACAGTGCATGGGCATAATAGGGCACAACAGTTGAATAAACAAAATGTTTAATAAACAAATGGCTCAATCACTCTACCAATCAACCAAGGTCTGTGGCTAAATTTTCTATTAATGGAAACTTACCCTGGGACCTTTATAGGGAATTTGGAGAGCCAGCTGAATCAAATACAATCAAATTACTAATCAACTTATTCATTTCTCTGTTCTCTAAAATTAGGAGCATGTGAATGAATATGTATGAACATGTGTAATTACAGACACTTATGCACATAAATTATTGGCAGGCTCCTAATGCTATGCTCATAGGAGCAAGATATTTATTTTCACCTGTCTTCACTATAGAGCTGCCCCTGGAGCATCGTACTCCAAAAGCAAAGTGGCTAAGGACTCTCTCCACTTTTATGACTTATTCATTGCCAGTTCTTTGATATTCTGCTCCCAAACACATCAGCATTCTCCAGTGACATTCCTAAGTGAGACAGACCTGTGGGATTAGGGGAAATAAAATGTGATATTGCTGGCTTTGAAATTCCATCATATTCCCAGGAAGCTAAATGTTCCTCTCATTGGTCTTCTTTTCAAAGGATTAGTTAATGATACTTACCAAGTTCTCCAGTCTTTTGATTTTTAAAAATAAGTCATACAAAACATTATTTCCTTGTGTTACCATGCAGGGAGACTGAGATTACTAAATTTTAATTCCAAAAACTCATGAGACACTCACATCACGTGCTAAACTTCAATGTGGGACATTCGTCACTGCCCTGCAGGTCGTGCTCACTGCAGTCCCTGGCCCATTGTCAGGATCATGAACAAATCTGTCAGATGGATGGCGAGAGTCTTTGGGAAGTACATGACCAGAATGTTGGGGAAGGATGTAACCTTTGTGACAAACAATGACATGAAAAGAATAGGCTTTTGAAACAAAAAGATGCTTGTTTGAATCCTAGCTCCTCTATTTACTAGTTGCATAAACTTGAGCAAACCAATTGGCTTTTTGAGCCTCTGGCCCCCCAATCTATAAGTTGAGATAAATAAGAAATATCTCAAAAACTGGTTAAAAGTTTAAACATAATAGCATATATAAAACGTCTAGCAAAAGGTCTTATATTTAGTGAGTAATTATAGTCTTCCTCTGTCTCAGATGATGATTTTTTAATGGAGACTTGTTCAGTGACACCTAGGTTCAGTTATGCTAGATGAGTACATTGTAAATAACTTACTCATTATAGTACATATAATTAGCAACACAGTAGGTACACATCAGATTTGTTAAAAGATAGATTTCATGTTGTGTTCATCAGACACAAATAAAGAAACAAAGACACAAAGAAACTATGGAAGGCGATGGATATGTATATTGGCTTGACAGTGGTGATGGTATCCCAGGTATTTGTATATGTCCAAACTCATCAAATTGTGCACATTGAATATGCAAAGTTGTTTTAAGATCAATTATACCTCAAAAAAGCTATTTTAAAAACTAAAAGAAAAAAAGAGAAAAAAAAAAAAAACTAAAAGAAAACATGTCTTTGATAAGTACATGATTGAGTCCCCAAATCCCCAATTCCTAGCATTAAGTGATCTATTGAGATAAAATAAGATCTATTTTACACTAAAATGTAGTCGCATTCAGAGCGCCAAAGCTTAGATGTAAAAATCAAGACTAGTTAGCATCAGGCAATTAGTCTACATGTCATTACAAAAGTTTTGAGATATACAATAATCAATAAACATAAAACTGCTTGAACGCAAAGAAATAAAGCCCTCCCAGCAACACCAATAAACTGAGCAAGTTGAAACTTGCACAGGTGAATCAGAAAGGATGCTGTTGATTGTGTTTCTTGGAGGTGAATTCGATAACACAGTCTCTAAACTTCTGTAATGGCCCATATATAACAGAACTGATGACATTCTCTTCCTTGGTTACAAACAATTTTTTTTTTCATTTCTGACATGAAAGGCAATCCTATAGCAGACTCATGTTGACAATGGGAATGTAACCTAGGACTGATAACTGCCCTCCTAAGTTAGTCATGACAAATTAATAGAAATTCCAATTAAAACCAGGGTATTATAAGAGCTTACTTCTCCAGAGTCTCCCTGCTCTGCAATTCTCGGCAATTCTGTGAAAATCCTAATGTCACTGTCTATGTGCAGATCTTCAGTAATACGATTAGACAAGATTGTCAATGCGTCACCAGTGTGGCCTTCCATACATCCCTTGCTGACATTCTTGCTTTTCAATTTTGAAACCCTGTGAGTTTCGTTTCACAATTATGAATTATGTTTGCTGCAGAATATTTTTTAAATCTACCATAAATAGTGGTATATATGTTTATCAGGATATTTTGCTCCATTATTCAAATAACTGGATACTGTGTCACATACTTATTACAAGCAAAACATGATGCATCACTCTGCCCACCACCATTGCTAAAAGACAGATATGTAATTTCTCACAAAATGTTCTTCTCCAATAACATTTCTTTGCAATAAAACAAAATTGTCTTTCTCTTTTTTAAAACTAGGCAAATGAAAAAAAGATCGTTATTGTATTCTGCCGTGTTTTTAATGAAACTCTGGCCAAAAAAAAAAAAAAAAAAAAAAAAAAAATTTAAAGAGCTGCTGACTTATAGGGTGCCCATTATCTTTGGAAGTATCTAGGAAACCGGCCAATTTGTCTCCTCTTCAGAATGGGAGTTAATTTCTCATGGGCTCCTAATGAGTTTACTTTACTATCTAGGGAGCAATTATTCAATTCAGTGATTTATAGAATCCTGCCCTGAGAACCTGGTTGAAACTAAGCTATCTACAATCATGAACCCATAAAGGATTCTATTCCAGTAGTGTAAATCCAGTTAGATTAATAGTTCATAAGGTGATCACTTAAGACCCCAGAAGGAAGCATCATACAACTATCTGATCACCTATCACTAAAACATAAAATTCAGAAATGGTGGTTCTATGTCAGTCAAAGGAAAGCAAGCTGGAGTCAAGCACTCTTTTCAACTCAAATGTTCCTTAAGACTTTGTACTTTGTGTATATATGAGCTGAAAGGCAACTTTTTTTTTTTTTTTTTTTTTTTTTTTTTTTTTTGCCTGAGAAGAGAGAACAATTTCTCTTTCTCTTTCAAAAGTGTTTTACTATGGAAATTTTTTACATACTTAAGACCAAAAGAACAATAAAGTCATATGTACCCATCACCTGCCCTCAACAACTTGCCATCAGAATGTTGTCTCATTCCCCTTACACACATCCTCTCCCAATCAAAGTATTTTAAAGCAAATAAAAGACATTACATCATTTCATCCAAGTAGCTCAGTGTGCATTTCTAACAGATAAGGATATTCTTAGACATAACCATGACACCACTCTCATTAATAATAATTTCTTATGTTTGCCCACCCTCCTCCTATATACGCATCAACCTGAGAATACTAACTAAATTTGATTTTCCATACAATGGGTTTATAGTGATTTGAAAAGATCTCTTGGAAAAAAAAAAATTCTCCCTTATCAGTTTGTTCATATCAGAAGTTCTTCATATCTCTTTTCATGTTTTGGAAGAATATAGGGTTTAAGTAACATTTTCATATGAATTTATTTATAATAATATTTTCATATTATTTTATTTAGAGTGAGGCTATAATTATTCAACAGGTATAAAGGATCTTGGATTTTTTTATTTAAAAATGTTAAGGGGGTATTTCAAATGTTTAAGGTTACATGGATCACTCTTATAATACAGAGTCCTGGCTAAAGGCGTGTCTGTCACTCAAATAGTGTTTCTAGTACCTGTTAGTTAGCTTTCTGTCCTACCTCTCCTCTTCCCACCCCCTGGTTGATTTCCACTGAGTTTTACTTCCCTCTATGCACGTGTTCCTTAAGACATCCTGTATGTGTGAGCTGAAATGCAACATTTTACTAATGAACTGCTCTGTCAGATACCATAGGATATATTGAGTTGACATTGGTAAATCCCATAGCAAAAAAGTAAAACCTAGACCAGCAGTCTCCAACTTTTATGGTACCAGGGCCTGGTTTCAAGAAAGACAATTTGTCCATGGACCAGGGTGGGTGGGATGGTTTCAGGACGATTTAAGCACATTATATTTATATGCACCTTTTTCCTATTATTATTACATTGTAACATATAATGAAATAATTAAATAGCTCACTGTAATGCAAAATCAGCAAGAGCCCTGAGCTTGTTTTCCTGCAACTAGATGGTCACATCTGGGGGGAAGAGGGAGTCGGAGACAGTGACACACAGAGCATGTTGCTTATGTCCAGGCTACTTTTTAATCTTGTTTTGGTCTCTGTCACTGCAGAAAACCCTTCTACACAAAGATAGGGTGTTGGAAACGGAAGCAGGCTTTTCAGTGGCAATCTCAAGGTATTCAGCCTTAACTTGAATCCATAATGTATGGAGATGTGAAGGCACACTTTTCAGGCCATCCTCATTTGTGTTCTCAAGCCGTTGATCCTCTTCTAGTACAGATGAAGTTGATTCACTGGGCTTATTCACAAATGGGTCTTGAATCCATTCCTTCCCAGTTTAGCAGTCTTTTGTGGTTGTGAAATAATGCCCAAATTCTTTTGAATGCTGAAATAAGAGATTGTGCATCAGCTGAGAGAAAGAAGGCCCTGCCTGACTCAGTCTCTCTCAAAACCCCTACTGTTTGAAGCATGTCAAATACCCCAATGTTCACTCATTGCTCCCAAAATTCCAATTGACTTGAAAACAGTTTTCCTTCTCCCCTGAAGTAACAGACTGAGTTGGCTGAGCAGGTCGAATATGTCACACAAGTAAGCAAGTTTTGCAACCTATTCTGTGTCATTGAGATGTACTGCCAGTGCAAATTGTTTTTCTAAAAGAAATCTCTGAAATGCTTCTTGTAACTCAAAAACTTCGGACAATAATCTACCTTTTAAAATGTATCTTTTAGAGATACATTTTAATGTATCTTTTAGAGATACATTTTAAAGAGAAGACATGTGTGCTCTGCACCCACCTCTTGCACAAACAGACTTGAGTTAAGGGCATGTCCTTTAGGTGGTTCATAATTTCAATTACATCCTGCAAAACGTTATTTAGTTCAGGTGACATTTTTCAGCTAGCCAGCATTTCTCTATGGATGACACAGTGCACAGACTTCCATCCAGAATCAACCTCCGTGGCCTGAGTAGTAAAGCCAGAAAGCAGTCCAGTCATGGTAGCCGCTGCATCCATGCACTTTCTGACACAAAATGGCCAATTCACTTTTCCTGACATAAAATCATTCAAAGACTTTGATAGTTCTGCAACTGTGGTCTTGTTTGGAATCAAAAGTGCATGTGACATATGCTCACACACATCTTCCTAAAAACATATCTCACAAAAACCAGCACTGTTGCCTTGTTGTCAACATCAGCAGACTTGTCAACTTCAACTGGGCACCGGGTGGCTCATGAATCCTCAATGGTGCCTCATCTCCTTTGCTATTTCACCAATTCATCTAGTTACAGTGCTAGCCAAAGAGGAACACATGCCACCTTTTGAACTGCAGCCTCTCCTAAAAATTCATGGCAACTGTCCTTAGCAGCAGGCAGGAACAGCAATAGTAAAGGGATTTTAGCTTGACTAATGTGGTTAGCCACTAAGGAGGATGCTCTCACTGCAGGCACAGTGAGTGGATGAAGTGGTGGCCTTCAAGAACTGCTTCTGTTTGTCACGTTCATGTTTGTTTCATTTGAAAATCTCTACAGGTTTGTCTTTTAATTCAGGGTGGTTGTTCCCTGTGTGGGAAAGCAATTTTGAAGGTTCCCTGGCTTTGTTGGATAGCCGGTCACTGGCTATTATATAAAGCAGGCCAGAAGCATGTGAGTCACCCATGGCAAAGAACCAGTAATTTGAATGGGATTCTTCGTATTTTATTTTAAATACAGCTCTCATTTTGTTGGCAGTCTTAGAGTCCCCTGCTGTCTCATCATTGGGTCTTCTTTACCCCTTTTCAAAAAAGCTTTCCAGTGATGTTTGTTTTTTGTTCATTTTTTTCCCAGGGTTAGCTTGTGAACTTACCAAAATTGTAACTGAGACAAGTGTGCAGTGTGGGGAAAAGGCAGAGACAGAAATGGTAAATAAAATAACAGGCAGGCCATGCACAGACTAAAATGTCAGATTCTGACCTAAAGCCCATCACTAGATGCAACTCACAATTGAAGTAAGATGCTTAGTTGCCACTAGGAAGCCTGCCACCAACGGTAGCTTCACCGTCATTTGCCATTCACTGATAGGGTTTTGATATGATTTATTATGGTCTCTGTGCAGTCAAACCTCTCTGCCAATGATAATCTATATTTGGAGCTGCTCCCCAGCATCACCACCCCAGCTCCACCTCAGCTCATCATAAGGAAGCACAACCCAGATCCCTCTCCAGTGCAGTTTACAGGAGGGTGCAGGCTCTATACGACAGGAGGCAGAGCCCCGGTGCTGACGCGTGCCATGAGGAGTGGCTATATGTATATGCTTTGCTTGCTTGCCCGCCGCTCACCCCCCACTATGCGTTCTGTTTCCCAACAGGGCTCAGACCACTATCAGTCCATGGGGACCACAGACCTAGAGAATACTTTCACAAAGATTTAGAGATACTATTTTTTCAAAAAATCATAGGTGGTTACAGCTGAAAGAAGCCTTAGAGTTTATTGAAAGTTCAATTACCTTTTCCACTTATTGTTTAATATACAAAATGTTATCACGATGTCTCTTCTTAACTCTTATGTCCATTGTCTCTTCTTCTGTGATTCTTTTGTTAGCCCTACATATGCCAAATCAGAGCCTAAATACTGAAATGCTAAACAGGTATCATTTCATACCTTGGAATTTCTGTACAATGTATTCCTTCTTCTGGAATATCCTTACACCATTTTTTCCTCCTAGCAAATACTGCTTCATCCTTCAAAATCCAATTTACAAATCACTTTTTATAAAATATTATCCTTGAAAATCAGCCCTCCATCAGTCCCACATTGCCATGCAAAGAACGACTTTCACATTTAGTTGGCATACAACAAAGAGTATTTATTTCTTGATTATGGGTTTGGAACTTGGTTGATGTGATCTGGATTTAGAGAGATAATTGCTTCAAGCTACAGATCTGTGGGTCTACATCATGTGTCTATGTATCTGTCATCTTCCTGATGCAACAATCAGATTAGCAGGACATGTTCTTCTCATGGCTTAAGAAAACTGCAGGAGCAACAGACACAATTCTATAAGGTGCAGTTCGAGCCTTTGTTTTCCATATGTTTACTGACATCCATTGGTCAAGATGAAGAGCATATTCAAACAAAATAAAGGGACAAGAGAGTATAACTTTCCTATGGAGATAAAATGAAATGCATACATCATATGAGAAAGGTCATGGGCACAGAAGAGGTCAAGAATGGCACCAATAATTCAATCTATTTTTAGCGTAACTACATCCCCAGGATACTTGTCTTTGCTAACTGTGTATCTTGTATGTGTTTTTACAGTCACACTTAATCATCACATATTGTAACTGTTTTACAGTTGGCCTCTCCAATTAATGATACTGAAAAAATAACACTAGCTTTTTAGAGGGTACACTATGCACCAGGAAGCAAGTTTAAATCCTATGAGTAAAATCCTAGGTTAGCTTTTCCATAAACCTGTGTGCTATAGTGATCCTGAATTTATATATGAGATATTATATATTAGCTTGTCTAAGCACACATGATGAGAGGTGAGAGTCAAACCTAACACTAATTCCAAAGCATCTTGTTTTCATCACTATATTCTCCTTTATTTCATTAGGACCTTAAGCAAAATTTTTATCTGATATGTCTCTCATCAACTCAGCAACTAGGGCAGTGATATGGTAGATATCTAGTAGGAATTCAATACTTGTCTGCTGAATTGAATTACACCAGCTCTACCTTGCTTTTCCAGCCATATCTCTCACTTTTCCACATAAAATCTCTGCTCAGAATGACCTATGACTGCTAACATGCCATATGTTTCTGCCCTTCTTCCATACATTTCTAATGATTCAATCATTAATACTCTGTCAATCATCTAAAATTCAATCACTCCTGTATTATATAGACAAAACCTATGAGACTAGATTGTGAAATTTATTGTTTTATTTGGTGCTGTGCATGGGTAGAGTCAGCTGAACCATGATATCTGTGCTTCTACTGAGCATCCAGAGACTTTTACTGAATTCATTTTGTCTATTAAGTGACAAGGAATGATCTAGGGTGAGATGTACATTTTATTTATGTCATAATCATTCTTTTCAGGATGATAGTCATAAGTACCAGAGTGACACACCATATTTCATAAATATGGAGGTTTTGCTATAATACAAAAATTCCTGTATTAAAATAAAAATATGTATTCTATACTAACTCAGTCATTATCTTACCATGAGATCCTCTCACTAATTACCTTATTTCTCAGTTGCATCATCTGTTAAATTGGGGAGTTGTATGCTTCCCAATGCACAGAATTAAACTCGCTATGCGAAAGGAGGTATTAGTATTAATCAAATGCATTTGGAAAATATATAACTATTTTATAAATATAAAGAAAAAAATTATAATATGTGTCTTTATATTTATATTAAAAGGTTGAGTATAATTGATGTAGTATTTATTATTAGGCATCATTTAATGTTAAGTAAATTTTTAAAAAGACATGTTTAATTTTAGAAATCTTAAAATGGCTAGGGGGAATGAAAACTGATACACAACTATAAAAAGTTTCAATAACATAATTCAGAGAAAATGAAGACATTTTCTAGAGAAGAAAACATAAGAATAATTCATGCAATAGGTGAAAAATAATTGTTAGTTCAGCACATCACTTAACATACACTATTATTCAAGCATAGAAATCATAAGTCTATAGCACATGGAAAACTATTTAGTACATAGAAACTATAACTAGTCATGTCAAATGTAAAACCAGTAGAATAAAAAATTATAACTTTTATGAAATTAGGTAAAATATACATGTACTGTGGTTGGCTAAGTGGTATAAATTCGTTCTGAAATCTCAGTGGCTGAAATTAATAAAGGTTTATTTTTCACTCACATCAATGTCTAATTAAAGGTGGGTGGTAGGGAATGCTGAATGGTCTCTGCTCCACATGATGATTTAGGGATCCAGGAGCCTTCCTGCTAATGGCTCCACTACTTCCTACTACCTCATTTTCTAGGTCTTCCTCATTTGGAAGGCATGTAAAGGAAGTCAGAGGGTGGAGAAGACTTACTTACTCTTAACTGCTTCCATAATGATAGACATGGCTTCTGGTCCTAAACATTGCCAAGAGCAAGTCAGATGGCCCTTGGCCTCACCTAGATAAAGAGCACTGAAAGATGTAACGTAGGTGAGTGCCCAGGAAGAGAGGGGTCTGGTGAACACACGGCCAGTCTGTGCCACAATGAGTACATAGTGGGTAGGGAAAAGATGTAAAAATGGAAAAAGTGTATTTACTAAGGAGATAGCTTTACTTGCAAGTAAAAGTTTATTTACTTAGGAGATAGACAATTTTTCTTTATCATTTATATTATGTAAGAAATATAAATGTATAAAATAAAAATCATCTTTAAATACTGGAATTAAGTAAAGTAATGTATTGGACCAGTTCCATGTTTAGTATCCAATGATTAGTAAATGCAACATATTGAGATTTTATAATCCAATCTCATCTTTATCCACACCTTCTCATATCCTCTAAGAATTTGGATCTCAGGAAATATGGTCTAAATTTTGCAGACCATTTAATGGGAGATCTGAAGCCTGGGCATTCATTAATAGGATAGAAAATTTTAATTAAGTTCCACATGCAATTATAACTTTGCTGGTTATTAACAGTGATGAGAAAAATTATATAGCTATGATCACTGGCAGTGCTATTAATGGGTTTCTTGATGACATAACATTTGTTTAATGGAAGTGTTTCCTTTTATGTACAAGTGTCATCAGAGGGCAATTTGTCATTGTTATTAATTTAAGATCATTTGATCTGTCACTCAAAATTGGATCTAATTAAGAGGGGAAGGATGGCATAAGCTTCCACCTCAATCCCTGTCAGGCAGAGAAATTAAACAAAAATAAAATTGGAACAAACATCAAAGTCTTTTTAAAGGGTCAGATCCTGAAAAAGACACAAAAGACCAGAAGCATAGTACAAAGAGAACAATGATTTTTCTTCCTTCCAGAAAGATGATAATTATGCAGTTTGGGTCATTAGAGATAAAATTCTTTGCATGCAAATTAATGTGATCATTTCTTTCTTACAATGAAATGGTGAGAGTTATTCGGAAGGTGGCCATACCCAGCCTAGAATGTGTTCCACATGCATGTGATGAAATGAACACATTGAAGATAGTCACCTTTGGATAGGATTTATAATGCAAAGGGCTGCCCTAAGAAAACAGCACAGACTAGATAGCTTACATAACAGAAGCTTATTTTCTCACAGTTCTGAGGACTGGAAGTCCAAGATCAAGGTCTCAGTGGTTTGCCTTTCTCTTGAGGCATCTCTCTTTGGCTTGTAGATGGCCACCTCCTTACTGCATCCTCACATGACTTTTCTCTATGCCCATGCATCCCTGCCATCTCTTCTGCCTCTTTTAAGAACATTGGTCATAGTGGATAAGGACTCTACCATTGTGACATTGTGACCTTTATCTCATTTAAACTTTCAAGGCCTTAGGTCCAAATATAGCCACATTAGTGGTTAGGGCTTCAGCATATGAATTTGGAGAAGATACAATTTATTCCATAAGAGTAATTATACTAATTTTTTAATCCCAAATGCAGATTAAATGAAACAGATCTCCAAACTCAGACTTCCATCTCATACTGAATCTAAGCAGAATACGTATGCCCTCTCTGTCCTGCAAAGAAGTGCATCCCCTATAGTAATGATTGATTTTCTGCCAGATTATCCCACCTAGTTCTCCTTCAAGGATTTTAACATTATCCCCATTTTACAGATGAAAGGATCTAGGAGGAAGGTTTGCCAACTTCTCCAAGATCACACAGCTACCACATTTAGATTCAAATTCCTCCCAGTACAATAATCCTTTATTATAGTCCCATACTATAATAAGAAGCTTAGTATCTACTATAATCCTACTACTAAAATCCTATAATCCAGAGGATTAAGGACTGTGGCAAGCAAAAAAGTACTTAGGAGAGAGAGGATTAGGGATTAGGGATTAGGAGAGAGAGTTTAGGTGCCGTCTGTATGTGCCCTGCAGCTGTGTCCCAGCCTGAGAAACCAGTGAAAGAATTCCTGAATGAAAAGTGGGAGTCAAGTGCAAAAGACCACTGGATACTGATGCAACTAACCGACCCCTGACAGGGGAGCAGATACAGGAGATGCAGGAAGGGGAGTCTAATTTCTGACGGTTGCGTGAGATAACCATGGCTGAGCCATAAGGAAGTGTTGATGTCACAAGTTTAAATGGGGGCCTAATGTGCAATGTGACAGGTATCTTTAAGTTGAAGACAAGGGGAAAAGAATAAAAGAGGATGATGGAGAGGGTAAAGAGGAGGTGGCAGTATCCCAAGAAAAAATATTTAGGTCGACTTCTTAGTTCCTTATGTAAAAGGCAGTATGGCCTAGGGCTAAGAATATGGCATCAGACATACACCACATGTGCCAAGTTCTGGCTCAACCACTTCCTACTCAGGTCAAGGAGTCAAAGTCACAGGGTATCTTCTTCTCTATTAAAAAAAAAAACAAAAAAAAAAACTAATAGCTCTTCTTCATAGCACTGTTAAAAGGCTTTGAAGAAATAATACAAAAAACTCATACAGTAAATGTTTTTTACTTAATACTAACTTCCAAGCATTGGGAAAGTAATTTAAAAGTTCTAAGTTCATCATCAATAAAATGGACAGAATGGCACTTTTCTCAAGGGTTGTTGTTAGAAATATTTTTGCTTATATAACTTTAGTCATATATTTATTTAGTAAAAGTAAATAAATAAAATTATAAATAAACATACACATAATTTATATATAAATATGGTTTAAACATTATATTATATATCATTTATATATACCGTATATACTTGAGCATAAGCCGAGTTTTTTTTGGCACAATATTTGTGCCGAGTTCGGGTTTTTTGGCACAAATTTTGTACCGAAAAAACTCGGCTTATACTCAAGTATATACGGTAGTTATGGATAATTTCATTTGCATATTTATATATAAATATATACATTTATCATTTTAACAATATACTTAAAAGCAACAACATTAACATATAGAGAGGGAGCTACCAAGAGGGAGGGGTGGGGAAGTCCTTCCCAGGTGCTGGCAATAAGGGACTACATTATTTGTAGAACATCTTAACAATAATAAAACCAACCAAGAGTCTATCTGTATTTTATGGCAGCGCCCGTAGCTCAGTGGGTAGGGTACCAGCCACGTACACCCAAGCTGGCGGATTTGAACCTGGCCTGGGCCAGCTAAACAACAATGACAATTGCAACAAAAAATAGCCAGGCTGTGGTGCGTGCCTGAAGTCCCAGCTACTTGGGAGGCTTAGGCTAGAGAATTGCTTAAGCTCAAGAATTTGAGGTTGCTGTGAACTATGATGCCAGGCACTCCACCGGGAGCAAGAAAGTGAGACTCTGTCTCAAAAAAATCAATCAATCAATAAATAAATAAATAAAATAAAAAATCTATATTGTATTATCACCATGCCCTGGCAGTTCTAAACACTAACAGTGGTAAAACACTTCTCCCTACTGTAGCAGACCACTTTCAATATCGCATCCTCTCCTCCCTGCCCTCCCAGCCCTGCCCTTGGTTAGGAAAGGCTCTGCATAGGTTTGTTACTCTGGTTAGTGGTATGAACAGAGGCGGCCTGGAGAAGTCCTAACTTAGTAAACAGACAATGGTGAAAATAGTTACTTGACTGAAAATTTCTTAAATGTGTGAAGTACTTGGTTTTGAAATGCACTCAGGCACATTTACTCATTTGATATTGTCAAGGTTGAGTCACCCTGATTGAGATGCAAAATGGGTTCACCGCCAGCCTGGTCTCTATTAGTACTCAGCTCCAGCTGCTGTGAGCATCATCTGGGGAGCTGTAAAAGAGATCAATGCCTATGCCCCGATTCAGGCCCATTAATTTGAAATTTCTGAAGAGGTGATGCCTTTTAAAAACCTAAGTACTTTGACCATGCAGCCAGGGCTGGGAATCGCTGCACCAGGGAATATGGCATAATGAGCCTGGCATCGGGCTCCCGGGTTCAAATGGGGGCATCTGTTTGTGCCTAATTTTTTTTCATCTATAAAAAGAAAATAAGAAAACCTATCTCAAAGGGCTGTTTTGAGGTATAAATGAGATAATCGATGTAATTTGTATTTAGAACAGTGCTTGGCACACATAAGAATTCAATAAATGCAAGCCATTATTATATAATCATAACGGCACTTTACATATGACCTTGGCAGACAGCTCCTGCTGCCCATCGCAGACATGAGGAAATGGATTCAGAAAACTCAGGTGCTTGTCCCGTCATAGATCTTGTAAGAGAAAAAGCAAGAAACTGATTATAAACTTAGAGCTCAAGAATAATTCATATGATACCAAGATACTTTGACATATATTAAGCACCTATTGATTACAGTCTGATATTTAAGCACCTACTGAATGCACAGTCTGACATACGCCTATAAACCCTTCTGTCACAGTTATTAATCATTATTTACCTATCACATGTTTCTAGTTGGCACCCCACTTTAGACCCAGGCAAGTAGAATCCCACCTTAGCCCCTCAGGGCCTTTCCATGCTTTGGAGCACTCTTTTCTATGTTTTTTTATGTCCCGTTCTGAGGCCCTGGTAGGTGGAGTGCCCTGAGTGGGCTCCAGTTCCCTTTTAAAACCCATCATTGCCACTGTCTGTGGGAGCTTTTCTTTAGTGCAGCAGTTCTCAACCTGTGGCTTGCAACCCACCGGAACTAGTGGACTTGCACAAGATTGGATTGCCAGATGGCACTGACATGCTGATTTGGGGTGATTTGAATATTTATGTAGCTAAGAACCCCACAAAAAATATTTGCTTGCTTCCGTACACCCTAGAGGCAGCCCTAAAATGTACCATGTACATAAAATGTATAGTAGTCAAAACTGTACATTTTCAAATTAAGGGAGCAAATGCTTTCCTTGGAGTCATTGATTACTGTATTTTCCTAAGTCTGAATGTTTCCTATTTGCATAAGTCAAAGAAAACAATTCAATAAAAATTATGCATGTCCAGGAACAGAGTCATAGTGCCATGCAAAAACAGCAGTAGTAACCATTCAACTGGATATAAAAAGATAGACTCAAGTCTTGCAAAATATATATTTCTGCACCCTATGACCTCCCAAATCAGTGAGGTAGACATGTGGAGAGTGTCTAAGACTGTGTCCTATCTATACCCACTTAATCTCTAAAAACTTAAATTTCTTATCTCTAAAACAGGGATAATAAACTGTTAATAATCCTTCACCTGATAGGATTACTAAAGGAAATAAATCAGACCGTCAATAGCCCAGCACAAAGTACCATATATACTCAAGTATAAGCCGAGTTTTTTCCGGCACAAAATTTGTGCCGAAAAACCCGAACTCAGCACAAATTTTATGCCGGAAAAACTCGGCTTATACTAGAGTATATATGGTAACTAACAGTGTAATACTAACTGTACTAAAGTTGTATGAGCAACATTGTTAATGCTCCTTAAATGTTAGCCTCAGAGCAATTTGTAATCTGTACTGTGCTAAAACTATGAAACAGTCTGTGCTGGGAACAAGTAAAAGAGAAATGCAATTCCCACAGGGAAAATATGAAATGGCTTCTTAGAAAAAGTGTTTATAGATGGGTCTTAGAGGAGAACAGTGGTTCTTTCAAAGTATAAATGACAATTTGGGTTGGGGGGTAATGATAAGGGAAGAAAAAGAAAAAAGAGAGAAAGTCCACAGATAGTACCTGGAGATATGTGAGGTGGGGTGGAAGGTGAATGACATGGCTGAGTAGAGGCTTTAAGTGATAGGTTGGTGATAAGCCTAAAATCCTGCCCCAGAAATCCATAGACAATCTCTTCAACTTTTCCTAACAAATCTTCAATGTCTAAAGGCACAATGATCAGGCGATGAAGTATGACACCTGCCACGTACATGAGGAACAGAGGAATTACATTCCCCAAATCTGGACAGGCATTACTGACCCCAAAGCAGTCCAGCCTCCAAGTGACAGGTGAACTGCTTCATAACTAGAAAATGGGGTAAAATAAGAAGACATCAAACCTGAGAGTTGATGAAATCCCAGGCTTTATCTGCACTCCCACAGCAAGAACTTCTTCCCCTTTTGGTTCCTTCTCCAGCTCCCACAGTTGGTCCCACTGGTGGCCCAGCCTTTGCTTCCAGGCCAGTCTTGTCAGACACAGCTTGCTTGGCAGCAAGCAGCACCAATGGGTTTTAGAATCAAGCCAGAGCCCTACATTTAGACATGGAATGGCATTCCAGCTCCTGGGTCTTGTGTTGAAGAAGATCCAGGCAAGCTCTGGCTCTTCTCTCCGAGACACCTCAACTTCCCGCAGCCATCTGGCCTCCTGAATTCACCACTTCTGCACACTTCCCTCTCCCAGTGCACCAGTTCCCTGCTGATACAGTGGCCCTCCCTTATCTCTTTTTAGACTCCAGGTCTGAAGCTCCACCATGTCTGGGAAGCTGTCCTCCCTCCTGTAAGTAGGGCCAATCCCATATGGATAAATACCACATATACATGACTGCATGGCTCCTGACTGTCCAGCTGTCCCCCAGATGAAAATAACAAGAGAAATAGAGAATCAGTTTGTGCACCCAAAGAGAAGTTCTCCACTGTATGCTACTGAGCTCAATTTGGTTCATGGGTAAGGATTCAACAGGGGAATTGTTTACCATTATTACATGATTCAGCAAGAATATCTGATTCTCCAGTAAGCTTTGCAAGAGGCTCATCCCAAGTAGAGCTAAAAAACAGATGCTGCTTCTCTGCTTCTCACTCCCATTTCCAGCTGAGATCCTGGTCCTGCCAGAGGATTATATCAGGATCAGTTGCTGCCCACATTGGCTGCACATTAAAATCACCTGGGAGCCTTTAAAATCATTACACTCAGATGAATTACAGTAGAATCTCTGGGGGAAGGGCCATAGGCCCCCAAGGCTCAGTAGTTGGTAAAGCGCCCTGGTAATTCAAAGGCAGCCAACATGAAGCAGACAGCAGGCTCTAGAAATGGCATCTTGCCCTGATTCCCATAATCCTAACAAGGGACTCTAAGCACAGCCTCTTATCTTTAGGACTAACCCTAACCCTAATCCTATTATTATAGTATATCCTTAAAATAATAATAATGATGATGATAATGATAATAATGCTCTTGAGAAAAGAAATCGAATGAATACCTCAACTGCAGGATAATTGATTATGAGTGAAGTCTTTAGAGCAAAGAATGTACCAGGTTCTGGGGCTCTGAACAGAGATATGGGTGCAGGCTCTGAACAGAGATATGGGTGCAGGCAGGAACGCAAACCTCACTTGTTTCACCTTGAGCCACATATCTCCAGAGAAGGCAGCCAACCTACTACAGCCTTTGGAGAATCAGCTCAGTATTGGGGAAGCTCCTCCCTGGGAGTCCACAGACGCCAGCCTGTCAATAACTTCCATGTTACAGACATCTTAAAAAACATATATGTTGACATAGAACACAGACACAGCAGAGCACACAACTCACTTAAGAGTGCACAGCTCACTTAATTATCACACAAACTGAACACATCACATAACCTCCATACAGAGCAAAAAACAGAACATTGGCCAAGTCATTTTCAATATATTCCAAGCATCTCTTTTTGCACTGAGGAGCTGTGAATGGCTGCACAGACGAAAGTAATGATACAGAAGGTTTCAGCCTACAAAAGCTCACAGTTTAGGGGGAAGAGCAATATACCGTATATACTCGAGTATAAGCTGAGTTTTTTCAGCACAAAATTTGTGCCGAGTTTGGGTTTTTCGGCACAAATTTTGTGCCGAAAAAACTCGGTTTATACTCGAGTATATACGATATCAACCACTGTAGCAACAGTAGCCACACAATTTTACAATAAATTCCCTTTAGGTAATAAATAATTATAAAGTGCAAAAAGAGTTTTATTTGAAGAGTTTCCAATAAGGGAATTGACTGTGTTTAGGTTTATTCTATACAGTGTAAGAACTGTGTTTAGGAAAGCTCTTTGGAGTATAGAAGTTGAACTCATGGTTAAAAGATAACACTGGGTCATCTTAATAGGTAAATAGTTTTACATGAAAAATGAACAGGAATTGGGGGAATTCAGAAAAGAGGAGGAGAGATGGGAAGGGAAGGGAGAAAAAGCAAATAAATATAGAAGGAGCTTGGCTGTATGGGACAGTAAGAAATTCCCACTGACAGGGTAACTGAAGCACATTTAAGAACACGGATAGCTAATATCCTGATTTAAATTACTGATACTACCATAAATCAGCTTGTCTCCTCCCCAGTGTTCCTATAAAATCTGGATTTTTGAATGCATTGTGTGGGTAGTTTGGGGAAATGTAAGGGGAAGGTAAAATCTTTTGAGCTGTGTAAGCAGAGATCAGAAGGAATGGAACAGTCATGCAAGATGAGATCAAAGGGACAGCACTTATCAGAAGTGCCCATGAGAGGAGAGCCCCAGAAATCCACAGAAATCTTGGGAAGACATTTAATTTCCAACAGTATTCTCAATGGGGTTTCAGACCATTCTACTCACAACTTAAAGCTCAGGGTAACATCAGCTGAAAATGCATGCACAGGGAACCTTGTGACTGGAATTCATATTTTCCCTCCCCTGCAATCCTGAACATATCTGAAGTGCAAGCCATTCACTCTAACCAATATCAGTTTGGAATACACAAAACTCTACATACACATATATTTCAAAGCCCGTTTGTGATGCAAATAGGCACTGAAATTTTCCAGATCACCTCAGCGTCTGGTTCACAATTCACCATTCACCTTCATTTTACACACACAAAAATGGAAATTTGTGCTTATTCATTATTGGAATCCTTTGTTTTCTGCTATCCCAGAATGCCTCTGCATGGGGAAATGTTGAGTCATTACAAGGCCTGCCCTGTTCATATCGTCTGGGTGTATTCCTCTCTAGCTCCCCTCAAACCACATCCTCCAGTCTTAAAAGTTGGACAAAAACCCATCTGGCTCAGCAGAATACATTCCTCCCAGTGCACTGTGGTTTCTGGGTGTTTATGATCTGCTTCCACTGTTTACCATGACACACAGGCTCTACAAATCTCCATCTAAAATATGCATTGAAAGAAAGTTAAGGGCATATGTGAAGGAGGAAGAAGTCGAAGAAGGGCAGTTTTATTCTTGTTTGAAAGAGAGGTTGTAATCTGAAACTCAGCTGACTGAAACATATGCTGCTTCCTACCAAAGAAAAAAGTAATGAAACAGAAAATAAAATACTAAGGTGGGGGGAAAGAACTGTTACAATAATCTGCTCTCTGTAGTGCCAGAACTGAGACTAATGGGGAAAGATTTGGGCTCAATGTGAGTAAGAGTATTATATAGTGTTTGCATCTGACTTTAGTGGAAAGGCTTTTTTTATGAAGTGGTGGGAAGCTGGAAACCCAAGAACTGCCACTTTTCAGATATTCTCTGGGGAGGGTTTGGGCAGCAATAGATGCAAATCAGAAAGATGCCTGGGGGCCTCCCAAACACACCATGAAGCAACTCCAACTTCATCTCCAATCCCAGCCAACCCTAAGGTCCCAAGGCACCAAATCACATGGGATAAATCAAAGTGTTTCATAACTGTTTTAAAAGAGAAAATTAAATAGACTATGAACCGAGTGTTCATGAACTGAAGTGTGAAGAAACCATGAGAAACACAGTGGGTTATCTCTAGAGATTTGTTAGCAGTACTAGGTTAATTTTTCATTTCCTTAGGGAATGCCGGCACAGGGTAAAGGTTATGAAGCTATTTGCTAGGCCAAGAAGTAATGAAGAAAATTGTGGTGGACAAAATTCTAAGGATGACCCCACATACACAAAAATTCTATCCCCTGATTATTAAATCAAATAGTAACCTAGAGTAACCAGGCACTGCTATTAAAAAAAAAAAAAAAAAATGTTGCAATTGTAATTAAATTACCAAGTCAGTTGACTTTCAAATTCAGATACTTTCTGGATGGATCTAACCTAACCACATTAACCTTTAAAAGCACAGAGTTCTCTTAAACTGTCAAGAAAAAAGAAAGGCAGAAGGGGGATGTCAGAGAGATTAGAAGTATGAGAAGGATTCTGTGCATTATTACTGCTTTGAAGAAGGAAGGAGCCATGTAATAGGGAATGTGGACAAGCTTCCAAGAGTTGGGGCAACTTCTAGCTGACAACCAGCAAGGAAACAGGGACTTCAGACATGCATATGGAAGGGACTGGTTCTCCAACAGAGAATTGGAAGTGGATTCTTCCCAGGGCCTCCAGGTAAGAGCCCAGCTTAGCCAACATCTTGACTTGGCCTTAGGCAAAGAACCCAGCCAAGACCACCTAGACTTCTGACATACAGAACTGTGGAATAATCAGTGGGTTTTGTTTTAAGCCACTATGTTTATAGTAATCTGTTACAAAGCAAAAGGACATAATTCAAGGAGCACTATTCGCTTAAGAGAGAAGCATGATATTTTCTCACACAGGCCTTACCTGAGCATCCTGGATGTCCCAGATGCAAAGCTCACCTTCGTAAATACTAACAGTTTGTCTGCCATATCCCAAGATTTCCAATTCTGGGCCCTCTCACCCATTTGTTGTGACTTTCATGCAACTCTACTTCTTTCCCTTAATCAGAGCTCTCGGTCAGCTTAAAATGTAAATAAATTGGCATAATCCTCCTGACAAATTTGTTCTGTGCCTGAGATCAAAGTTAAGCTAGAGAGTTGGTGTTTAAGAAAAGGATAAGAGTCATCATTGTCCTAGCACCCTTGGAAACACAAAACATCACCAGGCCCTGAATGCCTGAGTGGTGTAGGCAATCACTCTATCTCCATGCAAGTGACAGATAAAGTGGAAATAAAATTCATCCTGGCAGCTGATAATAGAGTGACAATAAAAATCTAGGCATGTCATATCCCAAGATCACTCTTCAACATCTTAGATGTCAAATTTGTCAAATGTTAATTTTATAGGCTTTTAAGTAAAATATGCAAAAAGAGCCAAAATAAGGATGGTAATATGCAGGGGGGGGAAATTAGCCTTTTAATTAGATTCCTCTCATTTAATAAACTCACCCCATTTCACCCTATTAACTTCATTTTACTTTTAGAAAAGGAACAGAGACCCCCAAATATCTAAAATACTTTTGACTTGATTAAAATGAAAAGATCAAACTGTTGAAAAAAAAAAATTCCAAAGGGAGATTGATTTTTTTTCTTTAGACTACACCAAATCTATTAGTATTAACTTAGTGAAAGATTCCAAGAGGATACACTCTCTGAAACTTCCTTGATGTCTGTTGGATTCTATTTACCAGTACTCCCGATGAGTACATATTATCAGCTATTTAACCTTGAACTAAAGTCCCTACCTCTTTTTTTTTTTTTTTGCAGTTTTTGGCGGGGGCTGGGTTTGAACCTGCCACCTCCAGCATATGGGGCCGGCGCCCTACTCCTTTGAGCCACAGGCACCACCCAAAGTTCCTATCTCTTTGCTTGCTATCAGGAAGAAGAATATTGTACACCACCTGTTTTTATTCATTAATTACTCCTCTATACAGTACATACATAGAAAGCAGCACTGTATACTCACCCTCAGTTCTTTGTGACATATCTTTGTTAGGTGGAGAAACAGAAATTTAGAACCAGTTGCTACCCCTAACTTTTGGGTTTTACAACCAACCACCTGTTGTACTTCATAACCCAAAGGAGGAGGCTGGTGAAGAACACAGGTTTGTTTCAGCAGAATGACCTATATTTAAGGCATGACATTTCCTTGGACAGGTGACTTAAACTCTCTAGGATTCTGCATTTATAAAATGAGGCACTAGTAATCAGTAGCATATAGAATTCCTATAAAGGTAAGTGAGATCATGTATATGATGAACTCAGCATAATGCCAGATACATACTAAAGGCTCAAAAAACATTAGCCTTGATTAGTATCATAATTAATTTATTAATGAAACATTTGTACTCAGAGCCAAAAAGAGTAGTCCAGAAATACAAGACATTAATGTGAGCTTGAGTTATACGGCCATCCACAAAGGAAGGGGAAAGCTTAGAGAGGAGGCATTCCAGGCCCTCACATGAGCAAAGGATCAGAGCAGAGCAGGAGAGATGGGCAGTGCGGATTGCAGAGGGGACATGTAGAGAAGGTGTTTGAAGCTAAAGTCTGGAGCCAGGCTAGACCTCATTGGGTTACTGTGTTCCCAGAGCCCTACTGGCATTGAGCACAGCCCCCCTCAACTAGAGTTTATTTTCATCTAAGTCCTTTCCAACATTTTTCCAAGTTCCCAGGCAGGCTTTTAAATGGAGGGATAACATTAGACTGAAAAGGAGAGAATTTTTATAACCCATTTTCAAATGTATCTCAACTGGCACTGAATCTTACAAGTTGTCATTTTTTAAAAAATAAATGAAAATTCCTATACTGGGATCTAAACAATCAACTGCAAAAAGAGGCTGGGGTAAAAATGTGGCAAAGAGCTCACTGTGGAACGTGGTTGCCATCTTCAATGGCTTCACAGAAACATGATGTTGAAAACTGGGAAATAATTCTTCTGGTTTATTTTTAGTTAACACTAATTTAAACACACCTGATCTTCAGTACTCCCTCAATACCTGCGGGGAATTTGTTCAAGGACTCCCATAGATACCAAAATCTACAGATGCTCAAATCCCTTATGTAAAATGGCACAGAATTTGTATGTAACCTATGCACATGCTACCTTATATTTTAAATCAGTCTAGATGACTTATAACACCTAATGTAATGGAAATGCCATTTGAATATTCGTAAATGTATTTGCTTTCATTTGAATTTTTATCATTTTATTTTTTTATATTTTTTACTGGTTTTTCAGAATATTTTTGATTTGTTATTGGTTGAATCTGTCAGTGCAGGACCTGCAGATAGGAGGGTCAACTATAATGTGTTCAAATTTGAGCATCACACTTCAAGAAGGAGATCAATACATTGTAACACACTCAGAAAGAGATATTTAGAGGTGATGAAACATCAATTTATACACTGCAGGAAGAATCAGAAAAGGAGGCAAAATATGAACTGTATTTGTAAGATTAGATAGAAAAAGAAAAACTGGAAAAAAAGCTTGGAAAAATGTGGTCTAGATATGGTAAGTTAATCTATTTATGATAGATACTTAAAAAGTAATTGTATATAATGTATGTGTTTCCTACTATGGATATGCAATGGGTTATGCCTCTCACACTTGAAGATTAATTTCTACCTTATCCCTAGACCCCTAAGCCAAAGGTAGGGAATGTACACACAGCCTTAAGGCCACATGTAGCCATCTAGATCCTTACGTGTGGCCTTTTAACCGAATTCAAATTTTATAGGAAAAATCCTTTTATTTTTTTTTTAGCAATGTTTTCTTTTTCTTTTTCTTTTCTTTTTTTTAATTGTTGGGGATTCATTGAGGGTACAAAGAACCAGGTTGTTGTAAATTGAATCTCGATTTTATAGAACAAATTCTTTTTTTTTATTAGCAATATTTTCTTTTTCTTTTCCTTTTTTTTTTTTTTTAATTGTTGGGGATTCATTGAGGGCACAAAGAACTAGGTTGTTGAAACAACAAACAATGATTGCATTTGTTAGGAAAAGTCCCTCTTATAATTGTGTCCCACTCCCATACATTTTTGTTTATCTTTTATATTTTTATTTATGTTTAAAATGAATGTAATGTATTTAAAATACCAAAGGATAAAATAAGTTTTAATAAAATAATCCTCCCAGATTGGCACAATTAGAACATTAAACTATCAGGGCTAAACTGATGACTTCTATGTTCAGGATTTAGTTTTAACTTCCTCCACCTGACCGGTGGCACTATTGCACCAGGCTGGTTGGTGAGGATTCTTGGGGCATCAAGCATGCCAAGCTGCTATCAGCTTCTGTGAGGTCTGTATACTCACCCTGAGTCCTTTGTGAGGTATCTCTGATAATGGTACACTGTGTTTCTGTTTGAAGTAGAACTTGTGAACAGTTGCACAGTTCAAAGTATTCTTTATTTCTGTCTGCTTAACAGACCATCATGTCAAAGAGGACCAAGAGAACACTGAAGGAAGAAAATAGATTTTTTTACTAAGGATTGGGAATTGCAACATTATCTTGCTTCTGCCAAGGATAAGCGGACTTGCTTGCTTTGTGATACTACAATATCAACATTACAGAAATTCAGTGCTCATCAGTATCACAACACTCCAAAGGATCACAAATATTTTAAATTAGAGGAAGAGGTGTGAAAGGTTGTATTTCAGAAATCAAAGGATGAGAAGCAAAATCAAAGACAGTTCTTTCAAGCAGCAGTAACACCTGGAAATAATGCCACTGAAGCAACATATAAAGTAGCTTATGTACTCAGGGAAAAAAGGGAATCCATTCAGTGATGTAGAAATTGTGAAACCATGCATTGTTGTAGGATGCTTAGACTGATAACATTTTAAACTACAATCAATTGGTTTCAAAGAGAGCCATAACTGATTGGCAGCATGAATTCACCCTCATCTAACAGAACAAATTCATGCAATCCTTCAAAACGAAAATACAAATTATTCGATGGCTTGGATGAATCAACTGATAAAAATGACTTGATGCAGGTGTGCTACTTCATTCTGGTCATAACAGAAGGTTTTTTTGCTACATAGTGCTAATTTCTTTGAAGACTCTTATGAACAGAACACAGAGAATATATATCTTCAACTTTCAAGATAAATGTTATGAAGTTGGACTGAATTTGATAAATTTAGTGAGTGTATGTACAGACAGTATACCTTTCATGCTAGGAAAACATGAAGGATTTATTGTGAAGATTTCAAAAAAAAAAACTATTAACACATCCAGATGCTCTCATTTATTTTTGTCTGCATCAGCAAAATCTCTGTGTTAAAGCTACTATTTTAAGTGACACTTTGCAACAACTTATAGGTATTTTTAATGATATTGGTGCAAATTTAACACATCATGGTCAGTTTCATAACATGCTAAAGTTGAACCTATGAGGTATTCAGTATGAATTTGCCATACCATTATAAAGTGTGTTGGTTGTCATAGGGATAGATATTAGCCAAAATTTTATCTCTGTGAGCACAGATAGTTAAATTTTATGAAGAAAATAATCAGTGATGTAAAGTATTGAAAAACAATTTCTATAGGAATGCAGCATTTCTATGTGATATCATGTGAAGTCAAAATGACATGATATGGGTTTCGGAGGCAAGATGGCCGATTAGAGCCAGCTTTCCAGAGGCTTCTGTCCAGAAGGAAAGTTAATGGACAGAAGCTTATCAAGTAAGCTGATGGTTTGGAGCTGAGCCAAGAGAGAAGACTGAATAGTGCATATCACCCCTGCTGAGATGAGCTGTGACCCCAAGGAAACAAACAATAGGTACAAAACCCATCACCAAGGAGATGGAAGTCCTCTCCCCCATGAGAACAGCTCACAGTATACTTTCTACAAACGAGCAAGCAGAGTTCAGATCTCCTCCTATTTTATCCCATGGGAGAGACCTGCTAAAAACCAGAATTCCTTCCCCAGAGTGAACCTACTTGTGGGCCTTGGCATTCTCCCACCAAGCATAAAATTGAACAAATACTCTACCTGCAATTCTGAGCTCCCAACACTCCCCTCCACTCCCACCCTGAGGTCAGGAAGCCTGTCCCCATGGAGAGTTCAGACTCTTGGGTAATTTCCCAAGAGGTACAGGCAAGGTGTGGGCTGCTACAAGTCTGTGCTAAATCAGCAGCACAGACATAAAGTGGGGACTGTGGAATAAGGGAGCCAAGGAGGAGAGGGAAAAATGGGGCCCCACATCAGAGTGTGACACCAGTGGCAGTGCTGGCAGAAACTATAGGACTCACATCCCTGGTGCTATTTTGGAGAAACACTTCCTGTCTCCCTCAGAGGGAGCTGGGCCTCCACTCCAGGGACAGCCATGGGTAGATCAGATCTGGAACAGAAACACAAGCCCTGCAGCAAAGGGTATGCCTGAGGTGATACCCGCCTGTGCAGGGCTTGGAAGGGACTGAGACTAGAACGCATGAGCACAAAGGCCAAATACTCCCAGGGCAAGGATGAGTCAGAATTTCTGCATTTGTGAGCCCAAGATGCACCCTGTCCCCAGTGAAGCATAGCCAGGACAAAAGGGTGCATGGCAGTGGCATCAGCCCAGGCTGGGGCAGGAAATGAGAGCCCTTTGTGAGTTCTAACCATACCTGCACCAACAAAGAGTACAGCGGAGACAGAGATGCCAGCTCCACGAGAATTTGCACAGTGGCAGCAGCACAGGGCAGGGCTGAATCACAGCTTCTGTGAACTCAAAGCACACCTGGTCCGTGGCAGAACACAGCCAGGACAGAAATGCAAATTCCATAAGAATATAAGTGGCAGCAGTATCAGCATGGGGAAGGGGTGGAACTGAGCTTCCATTGAGCACCTGAGATAGTCAGGCTTCAGCTCCCCCTGTCAGCTGGTGGCAGAGTGTGGGCAGCCTCGCTGAGGATACATTGATCTCCCTGTGACTTTGGCAGGTTCAAAACCCTGGTGCATTTTCACATTGGAGGGAACTGGGCCACAGCCCCCAGGGTTACCAGTGACTGGGTAGGACAGAGGTGCAAGGTGGGAAATGAGGCATCAACCTCCAGGGACTAACTCATTTGCTGAGTGGGCCTTTCTGACTCCGGAGCGCTGGAGCGAGCCACACTTGAGCTGCCAGTAGACCCCTGCCATCTAGGTGCTGAAAACCTTTTGAACTCTCCCACTTGAGAGTTGGTGCTGACTGGGATATTTGGTTTGGAACTCTTGACCTAGGCCAATCACCTGAGGACCCTATGAGGTGGTACACTGGTTGTGTTGTAGTGGGAAGGTTTGATTTTCCTCTGCCAATTGTTGCCTGTCAGGGGCAGGGTGTCTCAGTCGCATGTATTTCTCCACAGCTGAGACTTCAACCCAGAGTCACTGTTTCACTAGGATTGGACAGAAACCAGCTGAATAAAAGACAGAGTCCTCTAGCCCCACCACAGCAAGCAAGTCCCCAGAGTCACAGGCTATAGTACTGTATGAGCCCTTTGTAAAGCTGTCAGGGAAAAGCTGCAGTCACCAGGCCCATTTCTTTGGCAAAGGTCTGGTTAATAACTAGTCCAGGAGCTCCCAATCCAATTTCATCTTACCTGCTTATCTAGCCAAATGATGAAAAATAATCTTGGGGTAGAATCAGTGGAAAAACTCTGGTAACATGAATAATCAGAGTAGATCAGCTCCCCAAAGGAACAACAAGGCAAACACACCAGAAGATCCCATACATAAATGGCTGAGATGTCAGAAATCAAGTTTAGAATTTGATGGCAAAATAAGATTAACAGAATGGAAGAAATTCTAGGAATAGGAGGCAAAGCATGATGGTGGACGGGAAGAACGTTTAGCACAACTCTCCTGGAACAACAGGTGAGAGTGAATGGGCTAGATCATTCCTGGCATGGAATATTGGTGTGTAGTGGCAGTTCAGGGTGTGCAACAAGGTGGCAGATTTGGACTTGGAATGTAATCTGGAGCTGTGGAGATTGCCAGGAAAGGTTCTGCCCCATGACTGCTGCAGGCAGCAGCTTCGGCAACCATCCCTACCACGGAGGATTGCAGTTCTCAGTTCGTGGACAAACTAGGTAATATGTGGAAAGATTGGTGAAGTGTGGACTCCCGAGCGGAATTAGGCAGCCAAAGCGGGCTGCCGTCTGGTATGTCACGACCACAGTTAGGCAGCAGGAGAGACACTCAGATGGGAAAGATCCTGGATAGGAAGAGGCCAATGTTTTGAAATTTGGGAGATGGCGGTTGCTGCAGGCATCTTTCTGTACAGGCCAGGCATAGCGATTTGAGTCTCACCTGCAGACAGTTGTACTACACTCAGGACTGGCCTAGGATATCCCACACGTCATAGGAACTGTTGCAGGGAGAATTTTGGAAACCTGCCTGTGAAGATTTTTTGACATCGGTGGAATCAGTAGTTTGGCAGGATTTAGGCACCAAGTGGGTAATCAGGCAAACACCAAGAACATTTGAGGCAGAAGACAGGTCTAAGCCTAGGAACCACTCACAGCACCACCTGGTGTCCAGAAAGTATATTTCAACATAAATATATTCCTGCTAAAGTCAATCCCTACAGCATATACAGTTGTGTGTGTGTATATATATATATATATATAAATAATTCCGTTACCTTTTTCTCTCTTTTCTAGTTCTTTTTGCTTTTTTTCCTGTTTTTCTTTACTATAGGATTTATTGCTAAAAAATTGTTTAATTTGGGGTTTTTTTTCTTTTTTTTTTTTTTTTTTTTTTTTTTTTTTTTTTTTTTTGGAAATATTGTGGACCAAATGTTTGGTTGTTGTTTTCACTGTTTGTTGGTGGGCCCTGGGTTGGAGCCCACCTGCTCTGGCCACTGGGCTATGGGCACCA